>VDFB02369268.1:0-59813 GCA_007258455.2 Sequoia sempervirens
TTTTGATCCTAAATGAACCTAAAAAGACATTTTTCTTACAAGACCTCGGTGTTGAAGAACATGCTACACTTTCTATGGAAATTCAAACCTTTGAAAAAGCCTTGGATTTTGACAATAGTAAAATGAGTACAAATTGGGATTGTTCTTTGATGCACGTTTGTAAAATTTTAAGAGCAATTTCTCTCTAAATTCATAAAGCATAGACAAACGTTTCTTGAGAGCCCTTTGCTAAGACCTTTGGACTTTGGTTTTCAGATTTTTATATTTCAGGAAATCATTTGGAAGAGCACATGTGTGTGGTTCAATTGTTTCTTATCTTTGCTGAATGAGTTCCTTTTACCACAAACACTCTCTTGATTAGATTTTCAAACTAAATGTCTAATGTCCCAACTTATTTTCATCCCATAAAGTCCATTATGTGGAAATCAAGGAAATTAAAGCAATAGTTCCCTATTGTTGACTTTAGTAAGAACAAATTGAGATGTAAATTCAAATACTTAGAAGCCTCTAAGGATAGAATCCCTAGGGCAAGCAATAGCACTTAAATTTTGTCAAAGGTATTTGGTCAGGTCTTAAAGGTTTTGAAATTTGGTGTTCATGTTGAATGTTTGTTTTCCAATGTTTTAGATCCAAGCAAAGTGTTTTGATTCCAAGAAAATGCACAACCCCATGGATAGTCAAGAGACAATATTTGTTGAGTTCCCACTTGAATAAATCCAGCTACGCCTACTTTTAGCGGATGATTAGTAGCTTGACCATACTGGCTCCCCTCCACGACACACAATACCCATGAAAATCCCATGGAATACTTCTCATCTCTACTAAGAGCCATAAAAATGTGGGATGGCTTTAGAACGACCATTCTTGCACCAACAAATAGATAAGGATTTTGAATTCTAAACAAATTGGTTCTTAGTAAGGGTGATCAGGGATGTGGCACCTTGCGAGCGTCGAAGAAGCCACCAAAGGCTTTAATCAATCCTACTAGGGGCACTTATACTTTTTAAGGTAGTACCCCATTCTAAAAGAAACTGTACGGCTAAGGCCTACATACAACGCAAACTTGATGATTTAGTCTTATCCATTTATATATCGGCTGGAGTGAAAAACCAGTTGGAGTCATCTTCGAATTGGTCTTAGGAAGGCCCCTCTAAAGGTAAACAAAAGCAAGCAAGCACATATGTAGTTCGATCGATCTTTGTTTAGAAACAAAGAGAGAACACACATGATATACTCAACTCACACTCGCAAACTTTTTTCAATTTTTAGAACCCAAATCGAAATATGGAGGAAATATTTTATACAACTTAATGTCACCAAAAGAATTTTAATTCTCAAGATCGCCGCGAGGAACGAGAGAAGTGCATATTCCTTTTAAATGATATTACTTTGTATAAGAAATTACAAAACACAAAATACACACATTCATTTTAACCTTCAAAGCAAGAATGGATTATTTTTAAGCACCAAGATTGAAATGTGAAGATTGCTTGTTCAATTTTAAAACCTCAAAACAAACTCTAGTAAGTTCCTAGGGTTCTTTTTAATCTCTTTGTTTTGTTCTTTTTAAGCCCAAACAAAAATTATTGAGTCCTTAAAATCTTGAAGATGACAAAGTCCTTAGAAATGGGATTATAATTGCTCCCCAAAGTGTTTAAAAACACTTGATACAATAAAATGAAGATTCCATAAGAAGCCTTGCTTTTGTTTCATCCTTCCATTTTTGATCAAGCCAACCTACAAAAATTGGTTAAAACTACAAAACAGAGCTAAAAACCAGTTAGAAGTTCAAATAGATCAAAATGAAAAAAGACACATTTTGAAAAAATTGGAAATCTACCTTTTACCCCACCCCAACAATGTAGTCTGCGATGGTGGCGTAGTTTGGAAGATGTCAGTGGCACTCTAGTGAGACCAGCGGTGCTCTGTGGAGGGACAATGAGTGCGATTGCGGCGCTATTTTACCCAGCGATAGACTTTGGAGTTTGAGTTGACCGGGTTGAGTGGAGAATGACTCGAGCGGTGTAGTTTGTAGTTTGAAAGCATCGCTAAATAGTGCTGTTGGATTGATAGCAATGGAGTTTGACCTGGTAGTGGTGCAGTTTCCTGTAGACACACAAAAATTCAAAAAAAATAGTGGAATTGGGTAAAAAAAAATGTGTTAATTTCTTCAAATTCGACCTCCTTCTAGTGCCAAAATGTGAATGGTGATCCTAGACCTGCACAAACGCAAACAACAAACACAATATTAGTCCATCATGCAAGTTAGAAACATCATTCCCCATAAGATTCATTTGAAATGCAATGAACAAGAAATAACCTGAAAAACACAAATAAAAGCTATTAAATCCTATTCAAAGCTCAAACTCTCAATCCCATGGGGGAATTGGTGCTATTTTGTTGTGGAAAATATCCATTTCTCAATTCCTTGCAAGCTTAAAGATGAAAAATGGATGAAGATGGATGAAGATTGCTCAAAAAAATGAAGATGATAACTTTGCATAAGTTGTGGATGAAAATGCCTAAGATTGTGGATCCAAAATGAATATGAGAGCCTTCTATTTATAGAAGAGAATGATGGAAGAATAAGCAAAGGGATGAATGTGAGATTAAACACCAACCAATAGCACAATTCCACTTGTCAACATGTGAGTGGACAAAGGTGGAGCACATTTTGATGACTGTGCACATTAATGCAATTAGGTGGAAATTCAAAATTGGAGAAGTGACATGTTGGAGGGAGAAGAAAATGGAGTTAATGCCACTTGGCTCAAGGAAAAGGACATGTAAGAGGCTTTTAATGCCTTGTTGGATGTACAAGTCCTTTTGGGGGGAGATTTTCAAATTGGAGGAATATTCCCACTTGGATGCCTTTTTGAATGAAAATAGAGATTTAATAAATCAATTAAATGGATTTTCATGTGCAAGTTGCAAAATCTAGAGGATTTGAGTGATTAGTGTTAGTATTAATCATGGTTTGATTAATATTAATGGAAGTTAGCTGATTTGACATTGTGATTTAGATTTTAAGATTTAAATCAATCAAAATGAGAGGAATAATGATTTTAGACTTAATTAAATAAAGTTTGATTTATTTAATTAAAGAGGATGATGTTAGATTTAAAACAAATAAAGACTAATTTATTTAATTTAAAGGAGATGACTTTAGGACTTAATTAAATAAAGTGAATTATTTAATTAAAGGACGAACATTATGATTTAATCAAATAAAGTTTGATTTATTTAATTAAAAGAGGACATTAAGATTAATTAAACAAAATGAATTATTTAATTAATAGGAGATAGTGATTTAATTAGATAAAATGGATTTATTTAATTAAAAGAGGAAATGTGATGAATTTAATCAAATAAAGATTATTCAATTAAATGGTTAGCAAAGAAGACGATTCGGGACGAACTAGTGTTAGTAAATCAAGATTAGATGTATAGGATCAATGAATATATTTTACGTGTCTACACTGGTATCATGGCAGTCAACAAAAACATCATCAATGCATCCATCCTGCATCGACAAATCATTAGCATACATACATTGTCATAATCATTGCATATCACATCATACATTCGACATCATCATTAGTGTTTGAGTTGTGATGAATAATATAGATTTGTTATTCTAAGCATCTTAAATTCTTGCATACATATCATAAACATGCACTGCATTATCATATCATAAGCATCAACATCTGCATTATCCATCCATATATCCATATGCATACATCCCATCATAAACTGCATAAGAAAATACACAAAAGGAAATACATCCATATCATTTGCATAAGCATAGCATAATAATATCATATCCATCCATCACATGGCATATCATGAAAAGATAATGAAAAAGAATATAACATTGCATCCATTACATCTTATGTATCATCATATATCGCATATCACATACATAAATAAAGTACATCCATACATGATAAAATATAAGCATGTCACATCTCATATCAAATGCATCCATAGATGTAAGCATGAAATAAGATGAACACATCATATCGAATCTATATCCGTATCATATATATATCAAAAAATGAATGTTATGGTACAATATATGGATCAATATATGTATATCGATCATAAATACAATATCCACGAGGCTATCAAAAAGGATCCCATGAATGTATATCTATATCAAAGAATCGAGTCACAAAGTCAAAAAGTGTCTATACACTCGAGCTAGCCCTAATGGTTACATCCCTCTCAGGCCTATCTCTCAGGCTGATCCTCAGCCTTGGGCCGTGCATCACTCCTTTGCAAGTAACCAGGTTGTTTGAGTGGCATTGGAACATCTCAGTGATAATGCATCTTGTAATAGGCTACCTCGGTCACTACCTCTCTATATAGTTTGGCAGATATGGTCCTAACCTATGTGGCCACTATCATCGTCTCTAACTATTGGCAGCGATTGATCTCCTGATCTCTATTAGTAGTCACGGTCTATACCTGTTGCCTTGCATGGTCTCTCTCTGTCATCATAGTCATAAACTACTATTTGGCTTGGTCCCGTTTAGCAGTGATCGCTAAAATTTGCTGGCGGGCTTGATCCTACTCACCTATGAGAACCTGCACCTGCTGCTACACCTGTTGAATTTGTACATCTTGGGGATCTGGCCCCGACGTTGGTGGCTGCACTACCTACTACTGTCCTACCTGCTACTACCCTGCCTGTTGTTGCACTAGTTGCTATTGAACAAGAGGCTGCTATCCAACTGGTGGAGCCCCCAAAATCTGCTCATCTTGGACATCCTAGCCATCCTATCCCCTACCTTTTCCCTTGCCTGCTCCCCTCCCTCTAGGCCTCCCTCATGGAGGAGCACCCGCTGGATTTTTCAGCCTGCGAGGGGGTGTAAACCAAGCATCATAAGCAGGCGTCGTCTACACGATCGCCTGATCCTGGTCATATGCCCATGGTTGTGCCATCAATTGTCAGAAACTCTTGACCACCTCCAATACTGGGATAGTGGGTCCCCATGTGAGAACCTCTCAAGTTGACCTCACAAAAATGGCCCTATATGCATCATTGGGCCTATATTTTTGCTCACCAAATTGTCGTGCCACCCTGTCTGACATATATCTATCTAGAATGGTGTGCTCCTAACCCTACATGTGTCAAGTCTATCTGGAAAAGAAAAAATGCTACACATCGTTGTACCATGCTGGCATCTATAGCTAGGGTCACCATCTAAACACTATCATATCATCAAGTACCTACCACCAATATGGGAGTCCAATCTGCCCAGTATGCCATAGGGTGATGGCGCCTCTATATCGCTAAACCACATGACCATCTAGCTCAACATCAACCATCTGCACGATTAGTCAGAGCACAACAATATGCTCCCAAGCCTAAATGTGAAGCAAGGTCACCTCTGTGCCAATAGCTCTACCATCGTAGTAGACAAAGTCATGCATATCATGATACAACGAAGCCAACATCACCGACCCCCATGCAAATAATGTCCTCCTATGGAGCATCCCGTGCCACGCTAAGCCCCATCCTAGGATGAACCCTTTGCTCCGTCAGTTTGGAGTGACCAAACCTTAAATGATGGTTGCAATAATCATTCAGAATGTGGGCACATGACTTATGTATACCTCAAGGTCAATTTGTGAGGTAACTAGAATGATGGCCTCCATCTCCATCACCTCGTGACAGGCATCGTATCTAGCATCGACATCATAAATCACACGCTCACCATGTATTGAAAAATGCAGAATCCGCCATACATCCTCTAATGTCATCGTCACCTTGCCAGTGGGAAGGTGAAATGATGAAGTCTCACAATGCCATCTCTTGCATAGCACAGTCATCATAGCTAGATGTGTTCGGACAACAGGCGCGTATGCAATGTACCATAAGTCAATCTCTCCCAGGTGCTCTTGGAGCAACTCAGATAAATCACCTAGTTTGTCCAAAATTGTTGGGCGATGCTAACGCGACATCAAAGGTGGAATGACCTCCTGCACCCACAAAGCGCACGATGTCAAAAGTTAAGAAAATTTGACCCAGTTTGGAATTTTTAGCTCCAAAATCATAATAGCGTTGCTATTTGCAATAGTGTCGCTATATTTCAAATTCCAAATTGTGACGCTTGAAGGAATTTCAAATTGCAAATCACAAATCGCGTTGTTATAGACATATGCATCATGGTTTAAACTTTGGAAACCCTAACCCTAATTTTCAAATCAAAATGTGCATCACCATATACATGTGTCTCGCAATTTAAAATGGGAAACCCTAATTCTAAATTGCGAACTCTGTCGCAATATACATATGCGTTGTTATAAATCATTTTAGTGTCACCGATTCTCAAATGGGCATCACTATATAGCGACTCCACCAAAGTTTAAATTCTAAAGTGCAATAAATGCATCAAAAAGTAAAATTTCAAATCAAGTTTTGAGTTACATACCAGTGGTCCCGAGCCTGGAATCCGTTGGTACTTTCAAACCTGATAAAAAATGTGTCATGGGGGCTCTCATCACGCCATTTCGTCAGAGGTTCAGAGCTCAAATTGCAAGAATTCCTTAAGGTGTGAATGTACAAATGAATTGAAAGTGACCCTTCTTGGTTTATTTATGCTAAAAAATTAGTATTTTTCCCCTTATTTAACCTTGAAGCTAGGGTTTATCATCATTTTCATCAATTTTGTCAATCAGAACCTTATTTTGCATCATTTTATGCGTTTTTGGTATGTTTCTTGCATCCTAGAGCCTTTCTTGACCCCTTGGGTAGCTTTTCACCTTTATCAAGAAATCAACCCAAAGTTCAAAATTTTTGCCTGATTTCTCGAGGGGGAAGGGAATCAACTTTATCCTTCCGCTGGGGCATCTAATTTTTTTATTTTTTTATTTTTTTGATTTAAACAACAATTTTTAATTCAAAACACATCAGTCTTTGAACCGAAGCAACATGTACCTCGCTTCAAAGAGGGGAAAAATGTAGACACTAAAAAATGTCCTGAATGATATCATACACTCGAATCAAGTATACTAACATCATTTTATCCTCAAACCCATCATATTTTCGCTTAATTAATTGAATTAATCTAGCTAATTAATTAATTGCATCATTTTCGTTTATTAACCTAATTCATTTAATCGGGTTAATTCACCCCCTTTCATGCTAACACTTCATCCTGTTAAATTAAATAAATCAAATTAATTTAATTCCCTAAGTCTTCTCATTTAATTAAATAACCCTAAGTTATTTAATTAAATGTCATTTCACCTTTCCCCCTTTCATTAAATCATTTAATTTAATGAAAATCACTTTATTCCTCTAATTCCCCTAATTGCATGATTAAACCCTTGTTAAATTAGCAATTATCTAACTAATCCAATTCCTCCCACTTGCAAAGGAATATTCCAAAAGAATATTCCTCCTTTGCACAATTTAATTTAGTTTTAATGAACTAAATAACCTTTTTTCGTCACCCATGAGAATATACCAAAGGATATTCTCTCTCCTCCAATCATTTGAAAAAGGGATATTCTCACTTGGCTTCTTGAGCAAGCTAAACTTGAAACCTCTTGAGCAAGTTAACTTTTGACCTCTTAAACATGTCAAAAGTGTGATTCTTTGGAAGGAATGAGAACCCTTGATTAAATATCATCTTGCATTCTCACCCGTTGAGGAGAATCCATGATCCATGCCTCCTCCATCCTTTACCATTGATTAGCTTTTTCAATGTCAACCCTACATTTCTCATTTTATTTCCTATAAATAGAACACTAGATTTGGAGACAAATGGATCCATCTTTCAATTCCAAATTTATGCTGTTGAATTCACTCACACTCACACTCATGCTTTACTCACATTTAGCATATCTTAGTTCATTTTTAGTTGCATATTAGTTTTAAGCTTCCATTAATGGATTCCATGCATCCATCTTAGCTTGTTTATAAATTAGGGTTTGAATCTTTTAGCTTAAATATCACTTAGATTAGCTTAGCTTTGGCATACTTAGATCATCTTTAGCATAAAATCATGTTAATTTAGCTTGCATCATGTTCATTTTAGCATAAATCATGTTTTCATCCACATATCACAATAGTTTCATCGATTCTCTTCAATAGAATCGATTGAAACAAGCTCACTGATCACGGGATTGGGATAGGGTCGTCGTTTCACATCAACATGACACCAATTCCAAAATGAGATAAGTTTCAAATGGGTTAGAGTAGACATTTTAAATTCTTTCATAGTTCCTAATGTTTAGTTTCAATAAATGTTTAGCTTAACTTTCAATTTGATTGATCCTATTTAGATTGAGTATTAGTGGCTTTGTTATGCTTCGATTCATCATGGATCAATCATAATCAACCCACACTGATAATCCTCAGTCGACACAATGTATACAACAAGTGAGAGAATTTTGAGATATGGTGTTGCACACCATTGCATAAAATGATTTATTATAATGTTTTAATTAAATAATTATTTAGTTGTGATGCACCTTGGTGGTGTGGTTAATCACACTAGGTAATTATTTGGGGGACCACTTGATGTTGTATTGTAACATTGTATTATTATTTAATGTGTGGGAGACATGTGATAATAATTTAATATTGGGGAAATATTAAATAAAGTGAAGTCTTAGTACCCAATATTAAATAAGGGGTTAGTGGTTTTGTTTTCATATGGTTTTGTGGTACGTGGTTTTACCTTACCACTAGTTGTATTTTATGTGAGCTTGTATCTATAAAAACAAACACATGTGTAGTGGTTTAGGTTGGGTTGAGTGGTTTGACTGTCATTATTGAGTCTTTTTGAGGAATGCATATGTGAAGCATGGCATGGGATGTGTGTATTCATACTTGGACACATGGAGATGCATTGGAGGACTTGATGCTTCAGATGTGTTCATTGTAACTCTTCTATGGTTTTATTGTTGATTAATATGATGGAGTATGGATGCTTTTGGTGGCTGGGTTTTTCTCTCATGAGGGTTTTCCAAGGGTATAGCTTGTGTCATCTTTGATGGGTATGTTGTCTATTCTCTTGCATATGGATTCTACGTACTTATTTTGATTAATATTTCTTTTGGGTTATGTGGAAATTATCATTAGATGGTTGCAAGTTTCCTTACACATCATGCCTCTTTTGTAATTTTCATATTTATAAACCAATGTTTATTCAAGGTTATATGAAAGGGAGCTCTTGATCCAATTAACCATGCATTCTCACTTGCATGAGTGGCTAAAGCTACAATGAATATGTGACCATCTCCCTTCTTATACTTAGAATCAAAATTAACTTTCTTATTTTGATTCTCTTCTTTTGAATCCTTACAAAAGTGACTAGATTTATCAGAGTTCTAGCAGATAGCTTTAATTTTTTTAAAACATTTAGATCTCCCTTGGACTTTGATCTAAATTTGTCACTTTTCTTCTTACCTCTTTCTTTTGGTCTTCATGAAACACTAAAAGCCTCTTTGGTACTCAAAGATACCTTCAGCCTCATCTCTTTAGAAATCAAAGAACCAAGAACATCCTCTACCTTCAAAGTGATATAAGTGCTTCAAATGGCCATGACCAAGAATACCATTAGTATAGCAACAAACACAACATTTTTTTACATCTTTACTCCTTATCCATTTACACATTCACAAAGTATAATTGAAATACCAATATGTTAAATGCATATTCCATAAAGATTTTGTAATGGGTTCTTTATGGAAAGTAATAAGAACAAAATACTTTAGGCACAATCTTCTTAGACCCTTTACTTTTTGGTCTATTACATCATACAAGTGTATGCATGTAAAATGTAAATAATAGATATATGCATAAAAATAGCTTAAATCAAACCAAAATGCATACAAACCTCAAAAGAAATCAAATGCATGTAAACCTAAAAAGATTGAATGTATTATGTTGAGTTTTTGAACATTTGAATGTGGTTTCTCATGAATCTAGCAACATGACATTAACATAAAAGATGTTGATGTAAATGGGATGGGAGGCCTCTTCTTTTTAGAAATCCAATTTCAAATTAAGGGCTAGGATTGAAAGATGAAGAATGATGTTGATCAATAGATGAGATTATGATATTGCTATCTGGATTCAACTGTGTAGTTTTGAGTCAAACTCATTGACCCATGTTTCTAAGTAGTGGTTCACAAGAACCATCTCTCATGATAATGAATGGTCCACTTAGCACTCATTGCATCTAGGTGATGCTCATAGAGGTGAAGCACTGGGCCTTCTCGGGAGGTCACCCATCCTAGTACTACTCCAGCTCAAGCGCGCTTAACCACAAAGTTTTCTCCAAGGTTAAGCCCACTTACCTTGCAACCCCATTTGTAAAACCTTCAACAAGTGTTGTGCCTTATGAGATTGCTTAAAAGCAAAGAGAAATAGGGTTAGGGAAAAAATAGGGTTTAGTTAAGGATGGATGGTGGAGATTAAAAGGTAATGTCACATGATCAAGGGTGAAAATTAAATGAGATGAAGAGATAAGAATGACACAAAAAAATAGGTTGCTACAAAAAAAGAGGTTGCTAGAGTAAATTAAATAATTATAAAATCATTTAATTTAGGAGAGAAAGTGAATAATTAAATAAAAATGATTATTTAATTATAGAAGAAAGGGAAAATGTTGACTTTTAATTAAAATAACAATTAATTAAAAGTGGACAAAAACAACAAAATATTAAATAATTATTTAATATTGGAGGGAAAGGTGGAAAATAATTAAATAAATAATTTATTTAATTATGGAAGAAAAAGCTAATGAATAACTAAACAATTAATAATAATTATTTAATTATAGACAAAAAAATAGGAACATGAATAATTAAATAAATAGGAATTTATTTAATTATAGGGGAAAAAGGATTAATTAGTGACATAATTAATCAAGGAGGAATAAGGAGAAAATGCATTAATTAAATAATTAAGAATTATTTAATTAATAGGAGAATATGACCTTAGAAGATAATTAAATTATTACAATTATTTAATTATGCAAGTATAAGGAGGAATTGATATGAAAATGTGGGTTCGCAGGTGAAGGACAATTTTTCAATGTCTACATTTTCCCCCTCTTTGAGATGGTGTTGTGACTAAGAAAAGTAACATCATTTCAAAGAATAAAACATAGCGAGTAGGAAAGGGATTAGGACTAGAAGCATGATACCATAGTCACTAGTGAGGATGAGGAAGGATGATGAGGAGGTAGTGGTATGCCCCCTTGAGAGGACATGCAGGTTCAAAGAACATGATTGTGCTCTTGAAATGGATGAGAGGACTAAAGTATGGAGGATAAAAGGATAGAGGAAAATAGATAAGGATGATGAAAATATAGATGGAGAGTGATGAGGCTGGCTTACGAGACTTAGAAATAACCCACAAACAAGAGAATAATTTTATTATTCAGAAAATGGAGCTTCTTACATTAGGAGGATCTCAAATCCCCAAGTTCTACAACACACATGCAAATTCTGACTATGGAATAACCCTTTACATAATATCTGAGCTTGTCCCAAAAAGTTACTCAAAAATTAGAAACCCGCCCATAAATAGAGTTCCTCTTTAGTTTGGAGCCAAACAACATTCAAATTTGAGTTTAGGCGGTTTTGCAAAGAATTTACAACATGAGTTCAAATTTCAAAGAGCATTGCAATTGTATCTTCTAGAAGTGCACCAACTTCCGGGGCCATAACTTTTGATCAGGGACTCGATTAAACTAACACGTTTGAACCATTGGAAAGGTCACGAAGTTAATGCGCACTCAAAATTACTCACGCCAATTTTGGCAAGTTTCAAGGGCGATCCGGGGAACTCTAAAGATGCCTCAAATCTAACTCGGAAGATTTTCGGTGTAAATAGGGAAACTAAAATTGCAATATCTTTCCACCAGAATAGAAAATAAAAATATAAATTGAGAATTTCATTATAATGAAAAGAGGTATCCAAAATGTAAAACATCAAAAGCAGAAACTTGAAATTTAACTATTTTTAGGTGGTACAAGATTGCCCTTACACACCCCTTTGGATGCTCACACACGCATCGAGAGAGGGAGGATGGATGGTTATCATGCTACAATGATATGAGCAACCCAAATTTGATATTGTACTTGATATTATGCACCAAGGTATAAGGAACCGGGATGACAATGTGCCAATTACGTGATAAAAAAGGTCAAGTGCAAACATATGCCCCATAACACCATGATATGGAAGACCATGATTCACTTGTAACAATAGAATGAAAAGGACCATGATAAATGCAAACAATAATAATGCACACAAGCAACAAGCAAGCATGCACAACAAACTAAAAGCAACTGAGGACTACTCTCCAAGTCAAGCTGAAAACCGATTGATGGATTGATTGATGATGATGACAACGATGATATTTGACGTGGGAAGGAAACATCTCGAAACAACGCGAGGATAGGGAAAGACATATCCCTATGATGAAAATGGATTAAATTGGATCAATAGATTATCAACTGATTTGGATTGAAATCATGGATTGCTTATGGATGATGCACTAGATTGCAAGATTGGATTGCATGGATTATGATTGAATGCATTTGGATGGAATAGATTGGGATGGTTGGGGGATGGTTGGTTTGGAAAGATAAAGGATAAATGGATTGGATAAAATAATAATGGCTAGAGGATTGAATGAGATCCAATGAAAAGGGAGAACCAAGACATGGTAAAGGATGGAAGGATGGAGGAATTCCATGGATAAGAGAGAGAAATTTGGATAATGGATGGTGATGGGAGATAAGATTATGGTGGATGTAGGATAAGAAGATGGATCTCTGAGGACTCCTTTCAAAGGACTAAGATGCCCCACACTAGAGGTAGTGCAATCATGGATGGAAGATGATGTGTGATGTATGATATGGAAGGATAGTGGCATAAAGGAGATGGATGGAAGTAAAAGTGAGGATCGCATTGTCCAAATCATGCATGGATATTTTTCCCTTAGCCTTATCAAGACCAAGGGTGAAAAGAGAGGTTGAATTGGATAGGATGGGGGGATGGAGATAGGATAAGGGATGTGGGGTGGAGGATATGGATAGGATGATCAAGATCAAGTGGATAAGATATGGATGCATGGATATTTGACCCCTAGGCTCTTCGTCAAGATCAAATATGAGAAGGGAAGATGGATTTGGATAGGATGAGGGATACATAATGAATGATATGGATAGGATAAGAAGGATGAAAGGATATAATGCATAATGTATATGATGATCCTTAGCCTCTTCAAGATCAAAGGAGGGAAAAGGGGATATGAATTTAGATAGGATAGTGGATAGAAAATGATGGATAAAGGGAGTGTGGTGGGTAAGATAGCATGGATGAAACTTCCCCCCAAGTGTAGGGTGTAAGAGGGTAATAAATTACACATGATTCATGTTTGCATCATGGTACCTATCCAAGGTGCCACAAGAATTTTTTTCACGATTGGACAAATTATTTCTCTTTACTTTTTTCTTTTTCACTTTTTTTTTCTCGTTTTTTTTTTAAATTTTTGAGAATAGGACGGATGTAGAAGGATAAAGATATGGATAAGTGGATTTGGAAGATAGTGGATGCATGATAGGGAGATGAAGGGAGGACTCAAGAATCTAGTTCCATGGGTGGTATCCCTTGAAGATGTACTCCATTAGATCATTGACAATGAGAGTTATTCTCATAGATGTTGGTAGAATAATGGTAAGGGGAATGAAATGGATGGGAAGATGGTGAGGGATATGGATTCATGCAAAGGATTGGATAAGAGGGATGGAATGATGAAATATGGATGTTGGATAATGGATGGGTTGATGGAAGACTTGTAGATGAGTGGATGGAAATGTTGGCAAGATCAACATTGACACATGCCTTGAAGGGTGGTGGAGTTGTGAAAGAGAAGTCACTTTTGAATTTGGAGACTGAGATGGAGGAGTGGATGTGTATTTTGGGATATAAGGACCCAAAATGGATGGAGGTGATAAAGGATTATTAGATGGGGTGGAGGATGTAGAATTGGATGGAGCTTTTTATTAAGCAATTTTGGATGCCAATTTTGTTTTTTCTTTGGGATGTATTGATTCTATGAGTATTTTTGGAATCCACATAGTTTTTGACTTTGATATTTTCTTCATGGGCCTTTGTGGCCTTTGGGATTTAAATTTTTGACTTTGGATCATAATTTTTTTTTTTTACATGTATTTTTGATGGGACATGTTGATGCTTTAAATTTTATGGATTTTTGGCTTTATGTATTTGAGATTTGGCATCCAAATTGCTTCCAAGAGCAATACGATTTGTGGATGGAGAGGAATGATATGGAGGTATTATGGATGGGTTGATGTAGGTAGGAAGTTGGAAGGGTTTAAAGAATGCGTGCCTTTGCAAATATTGATTAGGGATATGAGGTGATGGATAAAGAGGATAATGGGATTTTGGAATAGGAATGTTAGGTGATGGAATGTAAGGACCCAAGATGGATAGAGAGGATGAAGGAACTTTTTTTGGGACATAGGGACCCAAAATGGATGGAAGGGAAGATGGATTAGGTTTTGGAACATAAGGGCCCAAGATAGATTTTGAGGATGGAGAATATGAATGTTTGGATTTAAATGATAGGATTTTGGACTTAGGATGGGTGGAAGGAGTACCAATTTCTAGAGAATTATAGCCAAGGCCATGATAATTAGGATTTTCATCGATTTGGATGGATTCTAATATTCCTTTCTCATGTAGGCCTAGCCCTTTTCCTTGATAATGCATTTTTTGACAAATATTTTTCCAATGGGATACGTGTTTTGAAAACAAGATGCACATCCATTTTGATGAGGGTATGGTATGGAATGAATGATAGGTTCTTGGAGGAAACCATCTTGGATGAAAGTGGATGAACCCAATTGATGAGTATGGTGTTCATGAGTTGCTTGGATAGGGGTGATGGGATCTTGTGGAGGATTAGGATCATGACATGGATATGAGGGAATGATTGGATCATGAGATGGAGATGGAGGAAAACTTTGATCTTGACTTCGGATAGGATCATGGGATGGGGTGGATGGCATAGTTTTCTATTTGTTATGAGATGGAAGGGTATCATGACATGGAGATGAAGGGATGATTTGATCTTGACATAGAGGAAGGGGATGATTGCATGGAGTATAAGTTAGACTTTGATCTTGATTTGGAGGAAGGGGATCATTGAATATGATAAAAGGGATATGTTTCTCTTTATTGGAAATGGGATCATGATATGGAAGGGGTTCATGAGGTGGAAGGGCATCCTTAGATGGGGTGGATGAGGCATCTTGATCTTGATTGGGAGGGTTATCATTAGATGGGGTAATGGATGGAAAGCTTTGTTCTTGTGATGGACTAGGGTCATGCCATGGAGGTGGTATGATAGGATCATGATATGAGGTGGATATTCTAGGATCATCAAATGGGTTGGATATGGTAAGATTATGAGATGGTATAGGATCATGTAATAGAGTTGATGGAATAGGATTATGGCATGGAGTTGAGCAACTTGGATTGTGAGATGGTATGGGGTCATGAGATGGAATTGGATCATGAGAGGTCTGAGTACTTTGCTATTGACCTAAAGGGCGATCATGTGGGGGTATGGAAGTGATGGCTTTATCTTGATATGAAGGGGGATAATTTTGGACTTCTTTATCAATGGTAGGATCTTGATCAAAGATAGGTTTATCTTGGATTCCATGGTTGGGAATAGGATCTTGATCAAATATTGGATCAACTAGGATATAATGATTATCTAGAATGATTTCTTGGATGGAATTAAGGATAGGATCATGAGATGGAATGGTATCACAAGGATTACTTTGATATTGACATAAAGGGGTATCTATGATGCCATTATTTGGATCAATGAGGTCAAGTGAGTGACATGGTTGACTTTGCGTAAGTGCTATAGAGGTGGAAAAACATGAAATGATTTGGTAGATGAGATGGATGAGGTGGATAAACATGAGATGGATGAGGTGGATAAACATGATATGGATGAGATGGAAGTGGGTGGAAGTAGAAGAATAGGACTAGCATTTTGTGAAATAGGATTTTGCATGGGTTCTTGTATTTCTTTAAGGGTGACTTTTGGTACTCCTTTGATGGTGATTTTTTGTTTGAAGATGGGTTGAATAGGATGTGAAGTGCATGAGATATGGTTATGGATGGGCGTTTGTTGAACATGGAAGACATTTTTTTTTCCCTTGTTAATGGAGGGAAAGGATGACATGGAGGCCTGAATGGTGTTTAAGATCTCTTGGAATCTACTTACGAGACACATGATCATGGATTTGATGTATTGTTAAAGTAGTTGGAAAGGAGAAATTCAAAAATATCTTGAGGTATGGGATGGAAGATGGAGGATATGTTAGGCTCATCTTGATCCATGTGGTGGTGAAGGATGATGATAATGAAGGATGTGGAGTAAGGATAATGACGAAGATTAAGGATAATAATGAAGAATGAGGATTAAGGGTGATGATGGCGATTAAGGATGATAATGAAGGATGAGGGTTAAGGATGTTGATGGAGATTAAGGATGATAATGAATGATAAGGATTAAGGATGATAATAGATTAGGATTTTTTTTTTGATGTGGATTATGGAGGGTGGTTATGATAATGATTAAGACCTCAATTTGATTAGGAAAATTAATTAAGCTTAGGGTCCTAAATGATGGATTAATTGATGTGAATGATTGAGATACTTGGGATGATTTGGATTAGATGATTGGGTACGATTAGGATAAGAGGGATGATTAGAAATATTAGGGGGATAATTAGGATGATTATGAATGATTAGGATGAAAATGGATGATTAAAATGATTAGGGGGATAATTAGGATGAGGAATGATGATAATGATGGAAGAGGATGACTAGGATGGAATGATTGTGAAAGGAGATAACTATGATGATTAAGGATGTAATTATTGAGATGGAAATAAATGATTAAGATAAGATGGAAGATGAATAGGATTAAAAGGGATAATTAGGATGTTTGTGAAAGGTTAGAATGATTATGGAAGTGATTAGAATTATTAATAGGGATTAAGATGAGAAGGGATGATTATGATAGAATGAAATGATTAGGACAAGGAGGAATGATTAGGATGGAAAGGATTGGTTAGAATGATGTGATTAGGATGAGATGATGGATGGTTATGATGACTAGGATGGGATGATTGTTTTGACTTGGATGACTAGGATATGATGATTAGGATGGAGAATGGGGACTAGGATGATGATGAATGATTATGATGACTAGGGTAGGATGATTGGGTTGACTTGGATGACTAGGATAGGGAATGATGATGAAAAGTTTGATTTGGAGATGATGTAGATAGCTTGAATTGGAGGACACATAGATTTGTTTGTTTTTGAAATGTTTCTAATATTTTTTGGATTTTGGATTTTTTTGGTTTTTTGAGTTTTCTATGTTTTTTTGGTTTATGGTTTTTCTTGCTTGATTAATATTTAGCTCTTGAATACACATTCACACATGCAAGACAAGATTTTATGCAAGATTTTATGCAAATGATTATGATAAGAAAACACTTCTAAGCACAAGAACAATCCTAATAATTATTCAAGTGGGTAGATTGGCCAATGGTCTTAAACTAGGATGCACAAGGATCTATAGATGTCCTCTATATACCTTGAAGGTACGTGAGGGTCAATTCTATGAATTTGAAAGGAGAATAATTCCAAAAAACCAGGAGGAGAGGGTAACCCACACTCCACATTCACTTCCCAAAGGTGTAAATTTCTTTGGGGCTTAGCCAATACTGACAAGATTCTACTTCCAAGATGCGTTTCTTTAGATTCACCCCCCACTATTTATACTCTTTCGGAACACTAGAGTTGAGGTCGCCCCTAGAGTGATCATTTCTCTAGGTAGCCCCCCCCAAGAAGGTTACAAAAAAGTGATGCAAATAATGCTTTTGATCTCCAAGATCATATGATAATGTGAGGAGAGAGCATACACATGTATTTTATCACATAAGCATTGTTCATTAACCTTAGAAATTGAAACTTGTGATGTGAAAATGAGAGTGTTAAAGAGTGCTTTTGATTCCCAAGATCATATGGAAATGCGAGGGAAGAGCACACACACCTCCAAGCACAAAAAAGATCACCAAGCAATGAAAACACTTGTTCTTTAATCCCAAATTGAAAGTGTGATTTTGAGAAGACACTTATTCTTTTTAGGTCCAAATTGAAATGTGATGTTGTAAACAAGATTAAGATAAAGATATGAGTTGAAAAGTGTGCACCTATATTTTTTTTAGCTCCAAATTTTTGTCCACTTGATCCAATTTTCCCCTTGAAGTGTTTATTTTTCTACACATTAACAAAACCAACAACAAAGAAAAACCCTAACAAGATAATTGATCACTAATATTAGAGGGTTAGCTTAAAACCCTACCAAAACCTAATCAAAGATTTTTTTTATCATTATTTTAAGCTAAAAAATAAGTCTACAAAGAATATACCCCCACTAGAATTTCAAGAGATTTATGAAAATGTAAAAATTTCTCAAAATTTCTCTGATTTGTGCTCTAGAGAGTAGATTTATTGAAAAACCCTAATTTTTTTTATAAAAGGGGTAAAAACTTTATTGAACACTAGAGAAGAGCATTACAAAGAAATCAAAGGGCTAAGGCCCCAAGAACCAACAAGAAACCACCAAACAAAGCAAGAAACAACTTCATCCTTCTCTATATCCATCCCTATCCTCGGAAAGAATCCTCTCCATGTCTTGACGGATCTCATGGGATTCCCGCTTCCATCCATCAATCCTCTAGCCGTCTATGTGCTTAGAAGCCCACTTAGCCAAACAATCCGCTGCCCTATTCCACTCCCTCAGAATGTGGAAAAAAGACACCATATCCATCATAGAACTAATCTGTTGCACCGCCATAGCCAACTGCCAACTAACATTAGACATCTTTCTCTTAATTAGAAAATTAATCAAAACATGTGAATTAGATTCACAAATAACCCTGCACCATCCCAAATCATAAGCCCGCTCAAAAGCGTAAAGGATCGCTAAAATTTCCATAAGGTTGATGGTCTGCATCCCTTCATGGACCGAAAAGAAGAAGACCACCGAACCCAAAAAATCCTTGCCAACCCCACCAATCCCAACAAGCCTATGATTTCCACGTGAGGAGCCATCCATATTAATCTTCAAAATTCCAGCCGAAGGGGGCAACCATCTACCCACCCTTTGAACTTTCTTCTTTACACGCCTCCCTCTCCTGAAACAAGAAAAAGCTAAAGATAGCCCCTAAATCCCCAGTCTATCCACCATCTCAGCATCCCATTTATCTAAAGGAAACACCACTTCACATTTAGCTTCCACCGTCTCCTGAATCATGCCCATAATTCTTTGCCAAACTTGTTGAACCAACATCTTTTCTCCACGAAATATTCTACAATTTTGTTCCAACCAGATCTACTAAAGTATGAAGGTAGGCCCAACATACCACACATCCTACAAGAAAGAGGCCATAGAAGGAGGCCTACCTAGGCTACTCCAAAATTTAGCCAGGGAGGAAGCATGAACACAAGGGATTTTCCAAACACCCCACCAAAAATGCCAAAGCTGCAAAGCGAATGAACAATGGAAAAACAAGTGAGAAGAGTCCTCCTCTCTAGCCCCACAAAAGACACAGATAGAAGGGCCCTAAAAACCCCACTTCTGAATATTATCCCAAGTCAAACACCTATTCCAAGCCAAAGTACAAACAAAGCAATTACACTTTGGCCAAGAAAACTTGTTCCACACTTTCTTCCACCACTGAACCTCAACCCCATCTAGTCTATGAGACAACAACACCTGAATCCCAACAACAATAATATAGACACCCTTATGATTAGGTGACCAAGCAATAACATCCCCCTCCAGGATGGAACTACAATGCATACTAGAGAGGATTGTATGAATCTCAACACACTCCTCCATACCAACCTCAGGCCAATCATCAAGAGTTTTCCATCTCACCACCTCCAGCAGACCACAAGAAGAGGACTTAAAATCACTCACCCTTGACCACCCAGCCACAAGGAATCTCTGGAAAAGAGCCAACAAATTAGGAAACTAAGAGACAATGGGAGGACAACCATCCTAAGAATTAGACCAAAAATGAGCCTCTGTATGCCTTTTGTAGATCCAAAATAGACCATCCTTGATGAGTGCGACCCCTTTCTTGAGCGTATCCCACATCACCAAGCCTCTCCCCACAAGGGGATATCTAGGAATATCCATCCGTGGGATCCTTAGGAAATACTTATGAGACAAGATACTGGCCTAGATTTGATCCTACTCCACACACCACCTCCAATACAATTTAGCAACCAATGCAACCCCAGTCAAAGGGGACTACCTTAAACCAATACCACCAAACTAATTCAGGATACAAACAACATCCCATTTGACTAGATTCCATTTAGAGGATATTAAGCAACCAACCCATAAAAACTATCTTGCTAAAGAGTCTAATTCCTTAAAAAAATCCATCAGGGCCACCTGAAGCATACATCTATAAATGGGGAGAGCTTGCACCACCGACTTGAGTAACTGAACACACCTAACAAAATACAACCATCTATGGGTCCAATGATTAACTTTCACATAAAAATTGTCTAGAATATTCTCCCAAGAACCTCTAGGTAGCCTACCAATAGAGATAGGGATACCAAGATAAGTCAAAGGGAGAGCTCCAATTTGAAATCTCAAGATATGAGCAATCCTCCTCTAGATGGGCCCCAGATTATTGAAGAAGAAAATGGAGGACTTATCTTCATTAATCAATTGGCTCAAAGCACTAAGGTAAACATCCAACGCCTTACACAAATTTGGAGCTTCCCTAATTGTAGCCATTCCCATCAAAGCAATGTCATCCACAAATTGCAAATGAGACTATGGAGGAAAACCACCTCCCCACCTCCACCCCTAAATGAGACCCAAATCCACATTCCTTCTCACCAACCATCCCAGACCTTCAACAAGAAGAATAAAAAGATAAGGAGAGAGGGGATCACCCTGTTGTAGACCTCGAGAAGCACCAAAAATATTTGAGTGCTCACCATTTATTAGCACCAAGAAAGAAGCCAAAGTAACACAACTCATAACCCATTGAATCCATTCCTCCCCAAAACCAAAAGCACCAAGAACCTTTTGAAGAAAGGACCGCTGAACTCTGTCATAAGCCTTATCCATATCCAGCTTAATGAACATTGCCTTTTCTTTAGAGCTGGCCATAAAATGAATAGTTTTTGTTGCAATAACAACCCCCTCCAAAATTTTCCTATCCACCACAAAACCACTCTGCTCTTCAGAAATCATCACCTTAAGCCACTTTTTCAGCCTATCCGCAATCACCTTAGAGGTAATTTTATAAATCACATTGCAAAGAGAAATTGGATGAAATTGACTTAGCCTATCAACACCATCACGCTTGTGGATGAGATCAAGGAATGTAGAATTCAATGCACGTAACAACTAATTATTCTTCTGAGACTCTTGAACCACTGCCAATAAATACCACTTGACAATATCCAAAAATTCTTGGAAAAAATCAATTGGGAAACCATCCAGGCTAAGGGCCTTTCCCTTCTTCATCTGAAACACAATCCCCTCCAGCTCTTCTAGTGAAATATCACTCATAAGATGCTCATTCATCTCCCTAAAAACTAGAGAAGGGATACAGGAAAGGACCTGAGCTTCCTCAATAGAGCCCCCTTATGAATCTTCCCTAAATAAAGAGCCAATGTACAACATGGCCTCATTCAAAATTTTATGGAGGGAGGATAGATGCTCACCCCTATCATTCACCAACACAAAAATAGTATTTCCATGTCTCCTGGCCTTCACCGATTTGAAGAAGAAAGTAGTACTTTTATCTCCTTCCTGAAGCCATTCAATCCAGGCCTTTTGTTTCCAATAAACTTCCTCACATAGTTCACATTCCTCCACTTCTTTCAAAGCCCTAGCCTCTTCTCGGAGCAAGTCATCAGTCACCCCAACCTCCCTGATCAACCTCGTAATACCATCCAACTCTGATTGAGCAAAAAATTTAGCATGGAAAATGTTCCCAAAACACTAACAATTTCATCTTTTAAGTTGATACTTGACAAATTGAAGCAACTTAGTAAGAGTATACATTTCAGTACCATAAGTGGGTCTACCATTCCTCCACCATTCCGCCACATTGTTATGTAGAGAAGAGTCACACAAGCACATAAGTTGGAACTTAAAGGAAGGAGACCGAGGCACACAAGCATAATTAATATAAAAATTGATATGCTAGTGATCGAAGCCCCTCCAATCCAAAATTTTGAGCTAGATGACCATAAACCACCAACCTAGTAACAAGAAAACAAAAAATGATCAAGTCTATCCACAATGCAATTTTCCCCTATCCTCTGATTGTTCCAAGTAAGCTGACCATTACTGGGCTTGATGTCAACAAGATTTAAAGCCAAGATGTTCTCACGAAGTAGCAATGCCAAGGGTTCTAACCTCGCAATACCACCATGCTTCTCTGCCAACTCATAAAAACATTAAAATATCTAGCCATAATCCACGGATGGTAAGGGACTAGGCTTCAAATAAAATTAATATGAAGCCACAAAAGCTTCTTACCCTAAATCTCAATAGGTGCATAGATATTAGAGAAGAGTATAGACTGCACCAACTCAAGACATGAAGCAATAATAGAAACATAAATGACTTAAAGGACATCCACCAAAGAGGGAGGACCTTCTGAGGGTTCCATAAGCAAGCCACTCCCCTAGTAGACCCATGAGAACCAATGCACTGGCACTCTCCACTCCCCCACAACTTAGGCATCAAACCAAACATACTCTCAACTGAAAGTTTTGTCTCCTATAGGAAAATATCATTAGGAGAATGACTTCTAACCAACTCATGAACAATTTTTTGTCGATGGCCATTGTTCAAGCCCCTTACATTCCATGATAGCACAATCATTTCAAGGGGCTTGAAAAATGAGAATCCAAAGTCTTTACTAACCTTGACTCTACCAAAGTTTCCCCAGTTAATTTGATCTTTTGCAAATCCTTCTTCCTACCAGGCTTGGAAGGCTTCTCCTCCAACCCTTTTTTTGGATCCTTTTGAAGAAGACCCAGATTAGAAGAAGGCTTATTACTCTTTACCATTCCAGTCCTTGCATTCAACATAAGAGGAGATCCATCCCCACCACCCTGCTTCACCACAACAATAGGCGTCGACTCCACCTGAACCCCCATTTGAAGATCAATATCCATTTGCAAAGCACCAACATCCTACATTTCTTGAGTAACCTCAAAAATAAGACCCTCCTATCCTGTCCATAGAGCACCCTAATTAAGATTCATCAAGTCCATATTCACTTCTTGTTGGTTGAGATCATCTGAAACCTCAAATCTATTAAAGGTATCTTCCTCTTTCCTCTCCCTCAAGGTTCTCTTTTGACCAGGCGATTCCTGTTTCAGGTCTTGAAAGGGAAAAAACCATCCGCACCAACCACATCACTAGGAATAGGATCCTTCCCCTTGTCAACCTTAGGGGGGTTGCGAGGAGGTTGAGAAGATTGAGAATCCACCGGCCTAGCCCTTGGGCACCTTCGTTGAAAATTTCCATATTCATGACAAAAACAACATCTAAATGGAAGAGTCTCATAATCCAATTATTGCACGCAAGAATACGGGCTGACACACATATCTACAGAATCTGGCAATGGCTTACTTAAATCAATTTCAACACATATACAAGAAAAAGTCATCACCTTTTTAGCCTGAGTCTACTGCAAAGAACCAATCATGTTTTTGAGTATCAAAGCCAACAAGTGCAAAACATCATCCTTGCAACATTCCACAGGAAACTAAGGAAGTCAAATCCATACCGAAACATGGTTCATAAGCTCCTCAACAAGATTGAAGCCCGCATGCCATGATTTTATAAACAACCCAATTTGGTTATGGAAATAGGGGCCCCCTTCAAAGGCTCTATTATGATCTGCCAGATAATTAAAAGTCACCATGAAGTAATTATTCACCAGAAGCATAATCTCTATCTCGCCCTCCGATATCCAAGTCCGTTGAGCCCAAGATTCCAAAAATTGGAGCGAAACCTGCATCCCCATAAACTTGCAATATAATGAATGCTTCAAAAAAATTCAATGTCTTATGCAATCATCTCCATTGAAATAACCAACTTTGACCTCTCCTGACAACGTTCAAGACAACCATTGATTTTCGTGATCTAGGGACCACCAGATGAGCTTGTTCCAACAAACCTTGGTTCTAATGAAAACAATTTATTATCAAACACCTTCGCACCTTGGGATGGTGACTTCTCACCAATAGCCAAACAAAATTCCACTGAAGAAGTGTTCCTAGATGATTCACCACGATCCATAACGATGCATACAACCTGAAATTAGCACAAGACCAACTCTGCCAAAACAGGTTCCCCCTCACGGGACCCCTCAACCCACACCACCTAGCCCAATCTAGGCCCGAGTGTTGAGAAGGAACAATGTCCTCCACCAAGGGCGACACTGAGTTTCCAATCCCCACATGAAAGATTAAAGCCACCAACCAAAATCCAATTAAAGAAAAGCCAATGCAGGCCTGGGAATAGACAACACACAAAAACAAACACACCTACTTCAGATAGAAAAACCACCTCCCCCCGAATATGCAAAAAAAAACTCACCCCCTTGCAACACGCAAATAGATGAATTCAATTCCAACAATAAAATGAGCATGCACACACTATCAAACACATGCAACTTGAGCCTATTTGGTCGCAGGCTCATGGTTCCCATGCAGAGCCGACGCCATCTTTTTCTCACGTTATCGAAAAAACCCTAATTTTTAAAGATCTATTTTTTTGCTAATTATTTCTCATAAAAATTTAAAACCTAAAGAATAGACCCCATTATAATTCTGAGAGATTTTCAAAAATATAAGAAAATCCAAAAAGTTCACTGATTTTCTCCCAAAATTAATTTTTCATGAAAAACCATAAAAAAATTATCAATAATTCAAAACAAATCCAAAAAACCATATTTTTACACTGAAATCTCCTGATATCATTCCAAACTTGCAAAAATGTTTTTGTGAAAATATCTATAACCCTTTGTGAAATATAATCAAATCTTTCTAAAAACCTAATTTTCAAAGATTTAGTTTTTTTGTTAATTATTTTTCATCAAAATTAAAAACATAAAGAACATACTCCCATTATAATTCTTAGATATTTCTATAAATATAAGAAAATAAAATAAAATTCATTGATTGGCTCCCAAAATTAATTTTTCATAAAAAATCATAATTTTTTTTTATAAATAATTCAAAACACATTCAAAAATTCTAAATTTTTTATTTGAAAGCTTCTGATATCATTCCAAACCTTCAAAAAAGTTTTCGTATAAAAATTTGTATCCTTTTGAGAGATATGGTCAAATCTTTGAAAAATAGGGTTTTGTCCAAGAATGATGCAAAACCTGCAACAAAAAGCTAAAAAAACTTGCAAAAAAAGCAAGATTGATCAAGTGAAGTTGATCTAGCTCCAAAATTCCTCAAAATTTCTCAAAATCTTGATCCAAAAATCAGTTAGGGGGTTCACATCAAGTTCACCAATGTGTAAGCATGTAAAATGGATATAATAGAAATATGCATAAAAAATAGCTTAAATCAAACCAAAATGCATGCAAACCTCAAACTTGAATGTAGTATGTTGACTTGTTGAAGATTTTGACGTGGTTTCTCATGATTCTAGCAACATAACATTATCATAGAAGATGTTGGTATAAATGGGATGAGAGGCCTCTTCTTTTTAGAAAGCCAATTTCAAATGAAGGGCTAGGATTGAAAGATGAAGAATGATGTTGATTAATGGATGAGATTTCTTAGAAGCAAAGAGAAATAGGGTTAGGGAAAAAATAGGGTTTAGTTAAGGATGGACAGTGGAGATTAAAAGGTAATGTCACATGATCAAGGGTGAATATTAAATGAGATGAAGAGATAAGAATGTCATAGAAAAAGAGGTTGCTTGAGTAAATTAATTAATTATAAAATTATTTTTTTAATTATATGATTATTTAATTATAGAAGAAAGGGAAAATGTTGACTTTTAATTAAAATAAAATTTAATTAAAAGTGGATGAAAAGGAAAAAAAATTAAATAATTAAAATAATTATTTAATAGTGGAGGGAAAGGTGGAAAATAATTAAATAAGTAGAATTTATTTAATTGTGGAAGAAAAAGCTAATGAATAATTATTTAGTTATAGACAAAAAAATAGAAACATATGAATAATTAAATAAATAGGAATTTATTTAATTATAGGGGAAAAAAGATTAATTAATGACATAATTAATCAAGGAGGAATAAGGAGAAATGAATTAATTAAATAATTAAGAATTATTTAATTAATAAGAGAATATGACCTTAGAAGATAATTAAATAATTAAAATTATTTAATTATGCAAGTATGAGGAGGAATTGATATGAAAATGTGGGTTCGCAGGCGAAGGACAATTTTCACTGTCTACAACAAAGATGCTTGAGTAGCATTTATAGTCCTCTAAACATTTGCATCAATAGAAACCCATAGATCATTTTCCAATCAATAAATCTTCCATTATCAATTTCCACATCTCAAATTTTGTGCCTAATTTTTTTTCTACCTTTATCCTTCCTAATGTACTTGCCATCTTGATCTCTTGCAATAAGGATTACAAAGTTATCCTTCTACAAAAGCTCCCACTCAAATAACAATTAGCTCAAAAAACCCTAACCTAACAACTAGAACCAAAGGTGATCAGGCTTAATACCACTTGTAAGGAAGCAAGGTATGTAGAAACAACTTCTTACACTAATATTGAAGGGAGTGATGTCTACAAAATTAAAATAGCATCCAACCATATTATAAAAATTAGAGAAATGGAACCTTGAAAAGATATCACCTACTCTTTTCTCTTATCTTTTATTTTGTTGGTAGGTCGTCAACACTCCCCTCGGGATTCATGACATGGCTTAATTGCCTCCCATGGATCTGTTAACTTTGACAATTGTATCAAGCATTAATAGGTCAACCTTTTGGTGCAACAACAACTGTGGGGCCAATAATTGGTATTAGAGCCAAAGGTGCTAGGTTTGAATCCCCTCAGGTAATGTTGAGGGGGAGATTGTTGGTAGATGGTCAGTGCTCCCCTCATGATTCGTGACATGGCTTAATTGCCTCCCATGGATCCATTAACTCTAATGGCTATATTAGGCATTAACAGGTCAAGCTTTTGGTGCAATAACAATCGTGGGGACAACATATTTGTTCCTCTTTTTACACGTCAACCAATGTGTCTCTTCTATGTGTGGTCAATAGAATCTGGCGTTGCATGAAGTGGTGATGCCTATTATGTGTGTGCATATTTTTGGTGTGATGTTCTTTATTCTAGATATTTATTGTTATGTTTTACTAAGTTTTATCCATAATGAATTATGAGTATTAGAGTCAAGACTACAATGATTACAAAATCACCAAGGTAGTACTAAGATTTCCATTAATGCTTGAGAAATACCTATTATTTTGTCCAAATCTAGGGAACACAAGGAAAAGGGGCCCTAAAAAGTAGAGCACCACATAGAAGAGCTAAAATGGACTAAAAGATATACTACTTAGAGAGGATTAGTGGGTTTGATCAACAAGTGTTTAATCATCACGAACTAAAAATGTTGAATATTTACATGAATGATATCAAGTTGTACTTTCTATTTGTAGAACTCAATAATCATTTTTCTATTGTACATACTACTTGATTTTATATGAGTTGTGCCTCATATTTGATCAAGTTCCCTAATTTTGAGGTTGACAAAATTGGGCATTACTATGTTTGATGTCATTGACCTATGGAACTCAAGTGTAGAAGTGAGATATGTCCCATCCCACAAAGGATTAAGTTGTATTTTACTCCACCAATTTAGGTGATTGTGCCTTTGTTGGTGTGCTTAAGGGGTATAGTTGTATTGTACTTCACCAACATAGGTGGAATGTGACTTTGTGTATTTAGTTGAGGGGTATAACTATATTGTACTTTGCCAGTGCAAGTGAGATGTGCCTTTTTTTTTTTTTTTACTACATTTGAATGTATCAATTACTTGGCCAAAGATGTATTTTACTTATAATAAATGGACTTATAACTAACTTTCACATCCTAGGTTCATATATATTTAGATGATACTCCAATAAAATAATATAACTTTTTTTTTAAATGGTCCAAAATTTTTGGGACAAGGAGAGTGGGCACTCACCATCAACAATGATATATTTTGTTCCATATGAACCAAATCCCTATTTTGCAAAATTAGTTTCATTTCTTTAGATTAACTAAACTTTGATAATAAACGAATATTTCACTAAAAAAAATCAATATTTATATAAGATAAAAACTTGTTTATTGATAAATAATATTCTCTCAACATATTTTTCTTAAACAAATCATTAAATGTCAAACAACACAATTTTTTAATAAACTTTATTATATTAATACTTGAATTTATCATCATAGAAGAATATGAGATACTTTCACTTACAACTTACTTTACCCCATTTTTAATTAAAAATCTTAATATTCATATTCTCTTCATTAATAATGATAATAATGTCTATAAAAGATAAAATTGACTTATAAAAATGAAAAAGTAAAATACAAACTACAAATAAAACATAAAAAAACAAACTCAATTAACCTTTAAAAATATAAAAATATTTGAAAACAAATAATATCTGTATAAACTAATATTAATTACTATTGACCTCTCTTTTCAAGAAACTTGTAAATATAGAATTGATTTGTTTACAAATTTCTCCTTGAGTTGGAGGGGTGGTCCTTAAATATGTATAGTGATAATTTTTTCGAAAGCCTAAAAGCTGGCCACATATTTCATAGCATTGGGATTAGGGATGTGATGCATAACCTCTTAAATGGAATTCATAAAAGAAAATGCATATTATCTTTTTGGTTTTTTTAGAAGATTTTAGAGAGAGGGAACAAGACAAGGACACGTAGGAGTATATTCCTAGGAGATGCTGCACCATTTTTAATTATATATTTAACTTTATGGTGTGGATAAGCACATTTTGGGACATGAGGTGACAACACATAGAGTGAGGTTGTGCTCATTTCCATATTGTTGCTTATTTTGTCTTCCATGGTGGTCCTATAGGCCTAGGTCTAGAATACATGTAGTTAAGACTACGAGGTCTTCTCAATGAAGTTTAGAAGTCTTTAATGTATTTTTAAAGTAATTTTAGTGTTTTTGTGTTTAAGGTTTCTTGTGCTTAATGTTTGTAATTTATTATAATTTTTTTTTTTTTTAATTTATCATTCATATAAATCTTTGTATATTATTTTTATTTTTTATATGTCATTACTTATTATTATTTACATTCTTTAAATGTTACTTCTATTTATATTTTCATCTTCATCTTTTCACGTTCATATCTATAATCATATGTCATTCTCAAAGTTAATTACAATCAAATGGACATTTTTATCATGATAGTTCATATAGGTAAAATGAATGACTTACTTATTGTTTAGTCATCTACAACAAGTATTTCATGGTAGTTGAGTAAACTCATTTTAATGTTGATATTTTTTTCTCGTAATTCTTTAAATCTTTCTTGTCTATTATCCCTCACTTATCTTACTCTTCGTCTTCATATGCATTATGTTAAGTATACATTCTATTGCTAAAATTGAGAATGAAAGTCTTCAACATCAAGAGGTCATCGTTGATAGTTGGCACCAAGGTTCTTAAGTTTATCTTGTTAAACATGATTATTTTCATCAAAGGAGAGATTATGGGGAAAATGTATAATAGTTTTGTTTTAGGGACAAGAAGAGGGGTGGTTTGGGCATTCTCATTAAGAAGAAATCTACTCATAGTGCAAGGTGCACTCCCTTAGTGATTGAGGATATCCTATAAATACTAAAATAAAGAGCACTTTCCTGGCTTGGGCCTCAATTTGTAAGCTCACAAATAAGAAAAAATAATAGTAATTGTCTCATAAATAAAAAAGGTTCAATCATTATATTCAATAGAGAAATTAGCTCAATATCTAGCTTTCTATAATTCAAATAAAACAATAGCTCTAATTTTTTTAAACTTAGGGAATATATGAAGGGTAAGGAGTTATATCCGTAAAATAAGTAGTCCTCAAAGAAAATAACTCTAGATGGAAGGGATAAAAAAGGTCATGGATCCACCTCCAAATGTTCTAGGCATACAAGCAAGTTGAAAAAGATTATTAAAAGACATTATTTTATAGCATGCATGACACTTCAAATTAGCATGGCCAATATGGGAAAGCCTCTCACCTCGAGACAAACCTTGATATACTAACACCAAAGTATATGAGCAACTTTGTGCTTAATACTAAAAGGAAGCACAAGTATGAAAAATACTCCATATACTAATCAATGAGGAGAGGTGTGTGCAAATAAAAATAATATTTGTAGTTATAAAAATAATACACCATAACACAATATTTACATGGGGAAAACCCTTTTGGGAGAAAAAACTTACACTCTAAAAGCAATACCAATTGTATTATTCAGTAACAATGGTTACAATAAAATATATAAGCTATGCCTCTATATGAGGTAAGTGCACAAAGATGGGGGGCCAAAAAGGGGTCTTAAGTGGCCACTTTTTTTTTTGAAATCAGGAAAGACTGACATTGGATGAGAAATTGAAGATAGTTACACTCAAAATTTTAAGATGCAACAAAAACAAGATTCGTAGTAGTCTAAATTTACTTTCTAAACTACTATTATTTGAAAATGGTAGAGATTAAGGGGTTCAAAAAGGGAGGCCACACAAATTGGCCCTATTTTTTTTTTCAAAAAATCATAACATAGCATCTGGTGTGCCCCACCTAAAATGTTATCTTTCTTTTAGTATTTTAAAAATCACTTCAGTGAGAAATTAGCTAACACAATGTAGTTTAGCCCTGATTTTTCTACTAATTTTTTAATGAATATATGATTTTTTACTAATTTTCAAAGTGGAAACATCCAAAAAAACAAAAAATTGAGTGTGCTCCCCCATAATTTTTTGAAAACTAATCAAAAATCTATTTTTTTTGAATGTGTATAATGGATTCTAGTTTTAAAAAATGTAATTTATTTGAAATTTCAATGAATAGTTAAAAAATAAGGTAAAAAATACCAAACATTGGTTTTTGACCAAAAACAAATACACCAACAAAAGAAATTAAAGATGAAAACCTTAACATGCTCAAAATGTGAAAAAAATTACATGGTTAGATAGCTAAGAGAGAGCTTAACATTACCATGGTTTTTTTTTTTACTTGACCTTGAAACACATGCAAACTTGATGGGGAGCATGCTCGAGATTATGCCATTTTTTTTAGAATCTACAAAAACATGTCTTTGGGCATTATAAAGTTAGTCCAAGCCTTTGGGTTTGAAGCCCAAGGAAAATCTAAGCCAAAGGCTTGGAAATTTCCAAAGCACACCAAAATGTGAGAATGTTATAACATGCTCATGTTATGTCAAAGAAAAAAATAACACACTCACGCTCATGTTATGTGATTTGACATAACATGAGAACGTTATAATACACTTGCATTTTGTGATCTGACATAATGCAAGTACGTTATAATGCACTCACGTTATGCTCTGTTAAAGTTTCTTTATATATGTATGCATGTGTGCATGTATGTATGGGTTGAGGGTTAAGGGTATGGGATTTAGGGTATGAGATTGAGGGTATGGGATTTAGGGCATAAGGTTAAGGGTATAGGGTTGAGGGTCAAGAGTGTAGGGTTGAGGGTTGAGGGTATAAGGTTGGGGGATAATTTTTAGGGTTGAGGGTATAAGGTTAAGTGTATAGAGTATAGGGATTAGGGTTTAGGATATTGTGTATAGGGTTGAGGGTTTTTGGATTATGGTTGAGGGTAAAAAGTATTTATTTAGGGTTGAGAGTTTAGGGTATATGGTATAGGGTATAGGGTATAGGGTTGAGGGTTGAGGATATAGGGTTTAGGCTTTAGGGTTGATGTATGAGTGTAGGTTTGAGGGATTATTTTATAGGATTTCGTGCCTAGGGTTGAGGGATAGTGTTTAGGATTAAGGGTATGAGATTTAGGGTATAAGTTTGAGGGTATGGGATTTAGGGCATAAGGTTGATGGTATAGGGTTGAGGGTCAAGAGTGTAGGGTTTAGAGTTTAAGTATAGGGTTGAGGGTTGAGAGAATAAGGTTGAGGGATAATGTTCAAGGTTGAGGGTATAAGGTTAAGTGTATAGAGTATAGGGATTAGGGTTTAAGATATTGTGTATAGGGTTAAGGGTAAAATGTATCTATTTAGGGTTGAGAGTTTAGGGTATAGGGTTGAGCATTGAGGGTATAGGGTTTAGGAATTAGGGTTGATGTATGGAGTGTAGGGTTGAGAAATTAGTTTATAGGCTTTAGCACCTAGGGTTGAGGGATAGTGTTTAAGGTTGAAGGTACTAGGATTTAGTGTATATGGTATAGGGCTTAGGGTTTAGGATATATTGGGTATAGGGTTGAGGGTATTGGGTTTACGATTGAGGGTATAAGGTATAGGGATTAGGGTATAGTGTATAGTGTATAGTGTATATGGTATAAGGTATAGGGTATAGGGTTTAATATTTAGGGTTGAGGGTATTGGGTATAGGGTTGATGGTGTTAGGTATAGGGTTTAGGGTTGATGGTTGATGGTATAAGTTATAGGGTTGAGGGTTGAGGGTGTAGGGTTTAGGGTTTAAGGTATAGGGTTGAGGGTTGAGGGTATAGGGTTGAAGGCTAGTGATCAAGGTTGAGGGTACAAGGTTAAGTGTATAAGGTATATGGATTATAGTTGAGGATACTAGATATAGAGTCGAGGGTGTTGGGTTTATAGTTGAGTCCATATAAGGTATCTATTTAGGGTTGAGGGTTTAGGGTATAGGGTTGAGCCCATTTAGGGTTTAGGGTATAGGTTTGAGGGTATAAGGTATAGGTTTGAGGGTTGAGAGTGTAGGTTTTAGGGTTTAAATATAGGGTATAGGGTTGAGGGATAATATTCAAGATTGAGGGTATAAGGTTAAGTGTATAGGGTATAAGGATTAGGGTTTAGGATATTGGGTATAGGTTTAAGGGTATTAGGTTTATAGTTGAGGGTTTAGGGTTTAGGGTACAAGATTGAGGGTATATAGGGTATAGGGTATAGGGTTGAGGGTTGAGGGTGTAGGGTTTAGGGTTTAAGGTGTAGGGTTGAGGGATAGTGTTCAAGGTTGAGGGTATAGGGTTAAGTGTATAAGGTATAGGGATTAGGGTTCCAAATATTGGGTATAGGGTTGAGGGTATAAGGTATCTATTTAGGGTTGGGGGTATAAAGTATAGGGTTTAGGATATAAAGTTGAGGGTATAGGGTATATGGTATAGGGATGAGGGTTGAGGGTGTAGGGTTTAAGGTATAGGGTTGAGGGTTGAGGGATAGTGTTAAGGGTTGAGGGTATAGGATTAAGTGTATAGGGTATAGGGGTTAAGGTTTAGGATATTGAGTATAGGGTTGAGGGTATAATTTTTTTTGTTCTATGCTTAGGAGATAGAATAACAATCTTCACACTCTTTCATTCAAGGAAAACCCTAGAGATCTCAATCTAAAGTATGCAAGGGAGAAAGAGATCTTGAAATAGGGTTGTCCTAGGGTTTGATTGTAAACTAATGAAGGGATCACCACCAAGCTAGGGCTTGGAAAGATAAATGAAATGAAGGATCTAATGCTTAACCCTAATATGATGCAATCTTTCACTAAATGACCTAGAAAAGCATGTAAAATAGAATTGAAAGCTGAGAGATGAAAGATGTACATTTGGAAACCTGAAGAGGACTGAATGAAGTTCTGAAATGCTGAAAATTTTGATTTTAAATCATGTTGGGACTCATACAACAATCTAGGTGATTTAGTCCCAAATTAGGGTTTTTGGGCAGAAATTGAAATCTAACAAAAGGGTATTTGAAACTGTAAAAATATGGAAAATGACCTATATTGGGACTCATACACCAGAACTAGTGTATTAGTATAGTTAGGATTTTTTGAAACTTCATAACTTAAATTTTCTCCTCAATATCTACTCTATCCTTTCCAATCTATTTTTAGATCTGAAACCTTGATTTGCAAGCTGTAGAAGTCTTCCAATGATCTCCCATGCAAGGTGACAAATTTGAAAACTTTGAACACTTTGAAAAAATTCTCCAAGCTTGCTCTTCAATGTTTCTTCAACATAAAACTACAAATCACACACTAAAGAGAGGGGAAAATGTTGTTTTGTCAGTGGAAAGAGGTTTCCCTTGGTCAAACCCCATTTTGGTAATCACACCTTGAAATGAAATGAAATAGGAATGGAGAATGATGAATGAACAAAATATGATGTTGCAACTCACCAAGCCCTAACAATAAAGTGTTGCAAGCATGTATGAAGTGGCTCCAATGGATGTAGATATTGACTCTTGCTTGAATGTGATAGATCTTGACATGAATGCTAGCTTGAATCATGAAACCCTACATCACAAATGCTAGCTAAAAAAAAAACATTATGCATGAAGACTTTGACATGATGCTTGATGCTTGAATAATGCTCTAAAGCACTTGATAATCTACCCTTGAATGCTTTTTTAAACACTTGAATGCTCTTGTGAACTCCAATTTTCTATTATGAATGCTCTCACAAAAGTATTAGGTGAAAATGAGTGAAAGAACCTTGTATTTATACTTAATTATGCCAAATTTCTTGAAATTACAACACTACAAGCCGACGTCAGATCTAGGAGGATAAAATTCTGCCAAGAATTTGTATTAATTTTAATTTTGGGCCACACGAGACTCATACACCCAAGGTGGCATATGAGTCCCATTAGGCATAATTTATGGGACCATTTTCAAAAATGTTTAGAAATGTGTAAAATCCAGATCGAGACCTAAAACCCTAGGTGGTACTCATATGCGCAAGATGGCATATGAGTCCCAGATCACTAAATCTAGGCCACATAATCGAAAAAAACTTGAATTATGATTGGATGTTGATTAATGTCAAGATTATCCTTGAAAAGATGCATTAATTAAGGCTTGTGGATGCAAAATAATACCAATTAAGGCATAAAGAAGCCCAATTATTTAATAAAACCCTAGAAAAGTGTGAAAGTGTGTTACAACACTTTACAACACTCTAAATAAGGTACAATTAAGAAAAAATTGGTTAATAAGAGGTTTATTAGGCTCAATTAATTAATACAACCTTAGAAAAGTGTGAAAGTGTGTTACAACACTTTACAACACCTTAGCAAGGTATAAACTAGCAATCACACTTTAGGTGTGTAATGGGGTACGTCAAAAAATTGTATGGTTGTATTAGAGTTTGTGTAGACATATTGGTTGAAATATAAAACTATCCATTTAACCCGAAAAAATAAACACATGAAATAAATAAAATGCAAATGTAAATGTTTTTATTTAATAAATTTAATAAAATAAATAAAATTATTAGAGATTGAGAGGGATATGGAGAGGAGAGGAGAGGGAGAGATAGAGAGAGAGAGAGAGGAGAGAGGGATAGATAGATATTTAAGAGATAAATTTATAGAGAGGGAGAGAGGGGGAGTGAATGAGAGAGAGAGAGATAAAAAGATAGAGATGGAGATAAGAAGTGATATATAGAGAGATATAGAGGGAGAGATGGAAGAAGAAATATGGAGAGATAGAGAGGCAAAGAGATATAGATATATAGGTATAGGAAGAGGGAGGGGGGAGAGAGAGAGAGAGAGAGATGGATGGATAGAGAGAGGGAGACATGTCTAGAGATGAAAGGGAGGAAAATAGAGGTAGAGATGAAAATAGGTGAGAGGAGAAATAAATAGATGAGAGATATAGGAAATTGAGAGGGAGGGAGAGGGAGAGAGGAGAGGGAGAGATAAAGAGATATAACAGAGAGAATTAGAGATAGATAAATAGAGATGGAGAGAGGGAGAGAGTAGGGAGAGATAGAGATATATGGGAAGAGAAAGAGAGAGATAAAGATTTATGGGAAGAGAAAAGGGAGAGAGAGGTAGATATATATATATATATATATATATATATATATATATATATATATATATAGGGGATAGGGAGGGAGTGAGGGAGGGAGAGATAGAGAGGGGGGAGATAGAGAGAGGGAGAGAGATAGGTCAAGGACGAAGTGAGAGAAGAGGAGAGAGGGAGAGAGATAGGTAGAATATGAAGAAAAAGAAGAGGGGGGAGAGAGGGAGAGAAATACATAGAGAGGGAGAGAGAAGAAGATGGGGGGAGAGGGAGAGATAACTCAAAGAGATAAAGAGGAAGATATAGAGATATATAGAGGAAGAGGGAGATACAAAGAGATATAGATGGTGAGATAGAGTGATACAAAGATAGAGATATAAGGAGATATACAAAGAGGAGGAGAGGGAGAGAGAAAATAGAGAATTAGAGATAAATAAATAGAGAGGGAGAGAGAAATAGTGGAAATAGAGAAAGGGAGAGAAGTATGGAGAGATAAATATATATGGGAAGAGAAAGAGAGATATAAAGATATATGGGAAGAGAAAGGGAGAACAAGGTAGAGATAGAGATAGAGAGATAGGGGATAGGGAGGGAGAGATGGGGAGAGATAGAGAGAGGGGGATAAAGAGAGGGAGGGAGATAATAGTCAATAAGGAGGGACAAAGAGAGAGGGAGAGATAGGGATAGAAAGAGGGATAAATAGAGGGGGGAGAATGAGAGAGAGAGGGGGGTAAGAAGATAAAGATAGAGAGGAAGATAAAGATAGAGAAGGAGATGGAGATGGAGGTGGAGATGGATATGGAGAGGAGAGAAGGAGAGGGAGAGATAAAGAGAGAGATGAGAGAGGGATAGAGAGATATGGAAGAGATCTAAATATATAGAGAGGGAGAGAGAGGGAGAGAATGAGAGAGGGAGAGATAGAAAGATAGAGATAGAGATAGAAAGATAGAGATAGAGATAGGAAGTGATATATAGATAGATAAATACAGTGGTGTTGATGAGTGTTTTAGCACTTCTCAACATAGGTAATGTATAGGTGCATCACCTCTCTTGAAAGGAAATCTCCTACAAACAAGTTACAAAAAACTACCCAAAGGTCTCTCAGGTGTTAGGTCATGAATTGCTTGGAATATCTCAGTTGGTTGATGCCATTTGCTGGTAATCATAGGGAAGCCTTACATGTGTGAAGTTGGAGGGGAATTGGTTCTTTAAATGGAGTTCTTGAGATGTTATAGCTGATATGTAATTGCTGCAAGTTCAAAATAGTAGTCTAGAACTCCACTTTCATCATTAGATTTGGCTTTACAATGATACCTGAACTTTGCTTAAACTACTACTTCAAAGAAAGGTCAAAAGGGAAGGGAAAGGAAGAATTTCCTAGACCTAAAACTACCAATGAATAGTGATAATGGAGGATGCTATATTGGAAAACCTTCCTGAAACTAAGTTCCCCTTAACCAAATCAGCTAACAGTCTCATGAAATTAGTGCAATCTTCTAAGGTCTATATATTTTCAACTATTCATTCACCATGAAGCATGAATAAAAGATGAGATTTAAGTGCAACAATCAACTCATGTTCAGACTAGCTTTACACTTCTATTTATCATCAATAATCAACAAAAAGCATGAACAAGGAAGGGCATCAACACAACAAAATTCTTCAGCATCAATGAACAACATTTACTAATCTACTAAATCAAGCTAAAATGCATAGAACAACAAAGTAAATCTACTCAAATCTATTAACTATGAGGAGAAGAATCATGAAACATGAATGAAACTCAAGAATCCACCCAAAAGCAATGAATTTCTATTAGAATTTCAGCAACATGTCTTTATAGCAACTCAACTCTCTCTTGAAAATGAGAGGAGGCCCCCTATTTATAGTTTTCAAAAAGTAGAATGAATGGTCAGGATTTAATCTCATTGTGTGGCCAAGATTCACTAAAAAATTAGGGTTTCACCTATCCCTAATATTTTAAAATATAAAATACATTTCTTGTCTTCTAGCCTATTTTGTCTTCTAGTGCTTAGCATTGTAGCACTTTTTTCCTCTAGCTAATTGCCTTTGTGGCAACTACACTATGAGGAACTCATCTTCAATGACAAGGTTTCCCTCATTCTTCTTCATAGTGGCATATCCAATGAACTTGCCAATCAATGGTTGAACCTTACTCTATTCCATTATGTTGGATTGGAGCACTTGGAAGTTCAACTTCTTGGATCTGCTAGTAATTAGCTCCTAATCCTTGTTGCACTTCAGCGTGTTCTTGATTACCTTCTTTGACTAGGTGAAGGATCAAGCGAAAAAGTCCATAATATCCGGCGTTAGTGAATCAGTTGACCCATTCTCCATCTTCTTATGGAAATATGGCCTTATCTTCTTAGGGTCTAGCTCGATGACAGGCATGTCATAGTCCGTCATGAGCTTCAAATATTCTTCACAAGCTGCCCAAATTTCCTTGACCCATTCTAGGTCGAGCTCCACTTCATGGAGCACCTGCTCTAAGACTTCTCTTATGTGATCTAGGCCTAGTTTCCATGTTTCAATAAGCCAATGATCATCTTTAACTAAGGCCAACTCCTTTTCCCAAGTCTTCTTAGGCATCTTGAGGATAGCCTTGAGTTTAGGATATGTAATCTTGTATAGCTCCGGGAAGTTAGTACAAAATTGCCTCATGCCTTCAAGCTTTTTTTGTACTTCTCAGAACTTATTGGCTACTCTAATGACATGGAATGCCTATATCTCCATTGTAAAGTACTCGTTGAAACCAATCTTCTATGACCTTAGTCCAGTTCTTTCTCTTCTCCAGCTTGCTGATGTGATCCTTGGAGAGTAGCAAGGGAGTGGTTGACAATATTGTGGGAAGTTCCTCTGTAGAAGACCATTGATGTATATAAGTTGTAAGATCCACCACCTGTGCCTTTAATTCCTCCTTAGAGGATTGATCCTTATTCATTTGGTGTACGATCATGGTGATAGATCCTTGAAGATGGTTGATCTTCTATTCCCTTGTGGCTATCCCTAGGTCAATGGTGGAGATGTTATAGCTAACTCCTCCTTGGTCTATTACTAGAGTAGCAATATGTACTGTTCTTGATCCCGACACATCCATCATGATATGGGATTGGATCTTTGGTTTCTTCTCCTTATTTTCTCCTATCTAAGCTTGTGCTAGAATCACTTCTAGTCTTCCTTTGGGGTCCATGGGGGTGGGAGTCTTCTTCTGTAGTTTTTTCTCTAGCTAATTAGGAATTTGGGATTCCTCCTTTGGTGATTCATGATCACCTTCCTCTCTTTGAATATGTTGGATCTCCCTTTCTTCATGATCCAGAGCTTCCTGTTATGTCTTCTCTTCTTCTTCTTCATCTGAATCACGGATGAATATGGTTTTGTCTTCTTGGGACTTACTAGTAGTTATATTTTCTTTGGGGCTATCTTCCCCTTCAGACATATTTTCTTCTTCTTCTTGCCCAAGCTCTACATGGTGCTCTACTTCTGGGATTTTCTTTGTTTTAGCCTCTTCTTCAGGCTTATCTTCTTCTTTAGCTCTATCCTCTTCTTTTTCTTCTTCTTCCCTTATGGGAGGCATTTCTTCATCATGATCGGTGCTCTTGTCTTGTTCTCCACTCAGAGGCTCCATGGATACTTCCATTTCTTCATCAGTCTCCCTCTTTTCCTTAGAAGATTGTCTTTCAAATTCCTCTCTGAAATCCTTGAGTTGCTTGGCCAAATCTTCCTCGAGTTCTTGGTCAGAAGTCTCCAATATGTATTTTGAACCTAGATCTTTAGCATTCTCCTTTGAGGACTATTCCTTTTCCTCTTCATAGGCTACCTCATCAATAACCAAGTGTTGATGCTCTAGATGCTCATGGTAGTCATTAGATTCCTCATCCATCTCTTTGGCTGCCTCCCTCTCTTGTCTTTCTAGCTCTTTAGAAATTTGTATTGTCGCCTCCATCTTGGGTGGCTATTTCTGAGGGGGAGGGACAAGGATACCAACAATAAATTGAGCTAAGACAACCTGCACTATAGGGTTCATCAATACTCCCGAGAGCTCCATAGGTATGTTTTGCATATATTTGGAAAAATCTTTTGGAAGAGTGAGGGTAGGTATTGTTGCGGAGGCTATAGTAAGTGCAACAGATGGGGACATCAAGGAGGAAGAGAGTGGAGAAGTGGTTGCAGAGGAGGAATCCCTCACCACAATGGGTGTATTAGGTGAGGTGGAGGCAAGGTGAACGAAGATGTCCACCGCGGGTGGAGAGGAAGTAGGTAATGCTAGAGATGCCGACGGGGGAGTGGTGGCAGTGGTGGTAGCAGCAAGAGTAGAGGTGGCAGGTGGAGACATTGGTTGCTCAGCCTCTTCTTCCTCTCCTTCATGGAGTGGATCCTCTTGAATTGTGGGCATTTCAGAGAAGCCACCTGGCTTCTTTTATTTCTTGGAGATCTCACCCTCTGCGACCTTCCTTGAATATACCTTATGCTTCAGTTGGTGCTCAGATACCTCCTTTCTTTTCTTTGACCTAGTGGTGGGAGGAGATTTTGGAGTCTCTCCAGATGGGGAAACAACAGTCCCACTATCAGTTTCACTCTCGAGCTCATATTTGAGCTCGGCATAGGTCAAAGTTACTCCTTGAAGCTTTAACTGAGTAATTTTCCCATCAATCCATTATTTGGTTTGGTGCTCTATTAGCTTGGCTAGGATGACGAGGTCATTGAACTCTTCCTCATTCCAATCAATCAAGGGGAGGGGAAAGTTGGCAATTGCATCAAACCTCAGATCTATGATGGTATTCTCATCCTCAACGATCCGATTCAACACTGGAAATAGTTTGACTATCTTGACAAAGTAGGCAGTCATACACATATAGTGTCTCATGTGTACTTCTTTGTCGTCTCTGTAGTTTTCCTAAAAGTCTTCAATATTGTGCAAGTGGGCATATTCTTTCTTGACCATCTTTAGTTTTCCATATGGATCCATCCTTGGTTGGGAAATGTGAAGATCCAAGTTATACTCAATGATCTCCTTCTCTGAATACTCCACACATTGAGATGTAGGAATAGCATACATTCCTTGGTTGAATGTGAGAGGATAGGGGATTCCTAGCCTGTGTTTGTTGCTCAGAAGTGTATGGGCATGCTGCAACTACCTGGAGAGCTCCAACAAGACCAACCGGTCAATTGGATATCTGGGCAACTTATATGGCATCTCAGAGAAGCCCTCTATCTTGATGTATGTGAACTTGGGAAACTAAATGAATAAGAATCCAGACTGTAGGATGAAGGAACAAGCACTGTGTGTAACTCTCCTCTCAAAATCCCCTCTGAGGAGTCTGATGATGTACCCAATGAAGGTATCATTCACCCAACAATAGTCTTTCTTAAAGTTTCAGTATTGAAGTTGTGGATGCGTATCATATACCTTTAGCTCTCTTCCCAAGGTTGGGCTCTATGCCACAAATAGGCCTCTATATGGAACAAGATGAACCAACAGATAGACCAAATAGGAGGTCATGTAAAATTGTGAGGTCTTCTTGATCGCTACAAACTGCTGGTGTAGATTCTCACTGATCATCCCCGCCCATGTAATTTGGTTTCTCCTCGGATGATTTCCTCTATAAAGTAGAACATCCACTCTTAAAAATAAGCCATGATCAGGATGCCCATGACTCTTCTTAGCAAAGTTACCAAGTCATGGTAATCCTCATAGAGATCACTTCTGAAGAGCTCTTGAGGTACCTTGTTTGCACTTCCCCTTTTCTCTTTCAACCAATGTTGATTGATTAATTTCTTGCATTTCAAGGAGTCAACCTTCCACATGCTTTTTGTATACTCTTTGGTGGTTTCCTCCATAGGGTCAAAGGTGGGGATGTGGAATGTTCTCCCTATGGACTTGTCAAAAAGGTCAGCCAATACTTTGCCATCTCTATCAACAATTTTCCTGGTTTTCTCTTGATAGGCCTCTCTGCAAGCCATCACCAGCTCTAGAGCTACAAGTGTGGGAGGGAGACCAATGGCCTTGGTTAAACCAATCCTTCTGATCTTTCTTGCATTTTTTGTAGTGGGGTTGAAAATGACTCTCTGCTTGAATTCATCTATATCAATATGCCCCAAATTTGTGTTTGAGACTATATCCCATTCGGTCTTAACCTTGGAGTTGAGGTTTGCTCCTTGAAATTTGTACTTAATTTGATCTTTTTCTTCCTTCCCCCTTGGTGCTTTGGTGGTCTTCTTACCCTTTTCCTTTTCTACAAATTCCCTTGAATGTCTTGCAGTTGATTCCATAAATCCTGCAAGCAAAGACGCAATAAGAACATTCATGTATAAAACAAGGGGAGCATTAGAAAATCTTGCAAAATTGATGTTAGATCAAGTAGTTCATCCTTTAAAGATCATAACATTCATCACAAATCATCATTTTCCTTTTGTTCAGGGAAGATATGGCAATGCGGGCCTAGGGATGCAGGTTTCCTTGGGTTGGTAGCCATTTTGAAGGAAGCTACAGGTAGACGGTGAAGAGGGCATGACGACCCGCATGCGGGCACCCGCATCAAGATTTCCATATTAGGACAAGACCCACCAAGGTGTTAATTCATTAGGACATGTGGGTTGGATCATTTGTGAGGTATTGGAAGTGATAGCTTAATTATTTTGTTATGCGGGCCCAAGGGTTGCGGGTGCAGGTGGTATCTCGGCTGCTAGGGACTCCACCATTTGAAATGACGCTGGAAAGGAGGAATCCTGCAATGTGGGACCCACAATGAGGGAAGGCGGTGTTAGTTCAGCTTTGAAGTTCAATTTGTCCATTAGGATGTAGGCAGGGCCCTGCAGAAGGCTGCTAAGTGGAGGTCGTTTGAAAAGATGGAGACGAGATGGCGGCTCGTAGGCGATGATCCGCATTGTCAAATGCGCAAAGGCATCAACGTAAGTTGTTCGCTTATAGTTGGAAGGACGATGGTAGTGAGGTTGGGTTCTGCATAGTGGGCGACATGCTTTGCTTGGTAGTTTAGAAATGACCAAAAATTGGGCAGCAGCCCATAGGCGGCCACCTGCATCGAACTATCCACACACAACTTATACTTGGTGATTTCTCGATAAGGTTCAAGGAGAAGTCAGCGTCGGGTTCTGTGAAGCAGAAGGACAGAGCCCACTGGTAGCCATTTGAAATGATGGATATGAGGTGGCAGCGACCTACCACAAAGGGTCCACAAATATCATACTCAGTTATTTTTTCACTTTCAGGGCTCAAACGGATGAAATCGATGTGGAGTCTACATGGCGGATGGATGGGAAGCCATGATAGTTCATTATGGGGAAAGAGGATGTGCAGCTCATGGACGGAAGTCCACAATGGGTAGCCCACAAAGAGCTCACACTTAGGTGTTTTTCTCAAAGGGTCAGATGGAAACAAATGCCGTGGGGCTCACCCAATGGGAGGAGCCAAGGACCTCACCATTTGGGGATAGTTGTGTAAACGGTGGTGAGGCATTGGCGAAAACCCACATCAAATGGAATGCATGAAGAGTTAATCGATGAGTTTAGTTGGCGGAAAAAGACCCCATAGAGCCCACAAGCTGGAAGGTCGGAGTGAGGAAGCCGTTGAAAATGGTGAGATAGAGGGGGCCATCCGTATATAGAAACCCGCACTTGTAGACCTGCATACACCTTAGGGATTCCTCCTTAACTTGGGTTTTTTACTTGTTTCAATGGGGACAACAAGGAGGTGATGGCTGCTTGCATGAGTGGGTCTGTGAAAGGTGTCGACCGCGACTCAAAGTTTTTCATTTGCAAGGCTAAGGTATTAGCGGTGGGGATTTGCGGACCGCAAGGGCCTGGTGGCCTTGGTTCAAGAATGGCAACCATGGGGGTAAGTTTCGCATGGATCTAATAGGGGGATTTTCAAAGGATTTTCAATTTTTAAAACATGGGTTTTGCGTGAAATGAAGTCCTCTAGTTAGATTTAAGGTTTTCCTCATCAATTTTTTTAACAACTTTGTGAAAATTGACGAAAAAACATAGCATAGGTGGTGGCGGAAAACCTACTTGACAGACCTGCAAGAATTCATGAACAAACTAAAGGCTGCGAAGTTCGAACATTGAAGGGGTTGTGTGGGTGCAAAGGCAGTGGAAGCAAGAGGGATCTTAAACGTTTATGAAAGAATGTCAATAAAATGACTTGTTAGACCCTGCTATTTATAGAATTTTGGTTATTAAATTATGGCAATAAATGTGAGTATGGCGGTAGGCGCAGGTTTGAAATGGTAAGCAATGAGAACTGTGGAGCTCATAAGGTGGATGCCACCCAGACATTAGTCATTTGATTGGTAGGTGGAAGAGAGGGAAACATAGGCCGTGGATCCTACAAAGTGGGAAGATGGGCTAACTTGGCCGCCACAGGGAAAAACAAAAGTAGGACGAAATTCTGCCAAGGGCAGTCTGCACGGGTAGACCCGCAGGAGGTGAAGGATGACATTTTTGAAGTTTAAAGGAAAACTTCCAAAGGAACTCTGCGAAGGCCAAAGACTTGAAAATTTTGAGGGTGGTGAAAATTGTTCAACTGAAGATGATATCTTTAAGGCTTCTTGACCACTTAGGACTCACAATAGGGGGCATGCAAAATGAGGCGATGGCAAAGGCGACCCGACAAAAGAAAAAGAGAGAGCATCCCCATTCTGAACAGGGCATGTGTGCTATAGGCACAACAAGTGGGAGAGATGGAAGAAGAAATATGGAGAGATAGAGATAGATAGGTAAAGATATAGATATAGAGGTCTAGGAAGAGGGAGGGGGGAGAGAGAGAGAGGGAGAGAGATGGATGGATAAAGAGAGGGAGACATGTCTACAGATAAAGGGGGGGGAGGAAAATAGAGGTAGAGGTGGAGATAGAGTGAGAGAGGAAGAGGGAGACAAGTAGATAGAGAGATATAGGGAGAGGGAGAGGGAGAGATAGAGAGAGATATAGATGGTGAGATAGAGTGATATAGAGAGAGATATAAGGAGATATAGAGAGAGGAGAGGGAAAGAGAGACAAAGAGATATATTAGAGATAAAAACATAGAGATGGAGAGAGGAAGAGAATAGGGAAAGATAGAGATATATGGGAAGAGAAAGAGAGAGATAAATATATATGGGAAGAGAAAGGGAGAGAGGTAGAGATAGAGAGATAGATAGGGGGATAGGGAGGGAGTGAGGGAGGGAGAGATGGGGAGAGATAGAGAGGGGAGAGATAGATAGAGGGGGAGGTAGAGAAAGGGAGAGAGATAGGTAGAGGAGGGAGAGATAGAGAAGAGGGAGAGAGATAGGTTGAGGAGGAAGAGAGAGAAGAGTAGAAAGGGAGAGAGATAGGTAGAATAGGGAGAAAAAAGAAGGGGGGAGAGAGGGAGAGAAATACGTAGAGTTAAAGAGAGAAGAATATGGGGGAGAGGGGGATAGATAGCTCAAAGAGATAGAGAGATAGGTAGAGAAGAGAGAGATATAAAAGAGGGGAGAGAGGGAGAGAGGTAGGTTGAGGAGGAAGAGAGAGAAGAGGGGGAGAGAGAAAGAGATAGGTAGGAGAGAAAGAAGAGGGGGGAGAGAGCGAGAGAGGGAGAGATAGCTCAAAGAGATAGAGAGGGAGAGATAGAGAAGGTAAGAAAAAGAGATATAAAGGAAGAGGGAGAGGGCGATATAGAGAGATATAGATGGTGAGATAAAGCAATAGAGAGAGATATATAAGGAGTTATAGAGAGAGGAGGAGAGGGAGAGAGAGACAAAGAAATAGACATAAAATTATAGAGAGATACATAAAGATGAAGAGAGGGAGAGAGAAATAGGGGGAGATAAACAGAGGGAGAGAGAAGTAGGGAGAGAGAGATATATGGAAAGAGAAAGGGAGAGAGAGGTAGAGATAGAGAGATAGAGAGATAGATAGGGTATAGGGAGGGATATATAATAATAATATAATTTATATATACTATTATATATAATAAAAAATATAATTATATTAAATATACTTTAATTTGTATTGTATATATATTATATATTAGTTATATTTTGTAGTAATTATTAATTATAATTACAATCATTATATATGTTACCCAATTTTCACTCCTGGGCTCAATCAGGCAGGGTAACCTATGTTTCGAGTGTTCATGAAGGCCAACTGGAGGAACAATTTCATCAAGGTTGCATACCTCCTAACTTGTTTGCTTCTTGTGCAGCTCCGGGGGAAAATTATGTTTTAAAATTTGGCACGTGGATTAAATGTGGCACCCAAGAGGGTTGAGCCCAACGTGCAGGTGTTCAGTTTTGGGTGAGTCTTCATCTTTTGTTTTTTCCTTGTTTTCTCCCTTTCCCTTGTGTTTTCCTTATGCCATTTTTCTTTTTGTTTTGTCGGAGGCGGGTTCGAAATGAAATCCGAGCTTGAAACTTGAAAAAATTTTCAGTTTCGGGTTTGTTTCCACCCCCGCCCCCTTTGTGTTTTACCCAGGGTCAGTTTTAGTTCTGATCCCGCCTTGCTTTCTTTTGCTTTGCGCGTTTCTTTGTATTTTTTTGGAGGCAGGTTCAGAACGAAATCCGAACTTGAAACTTGATAAAAGTTTCAGTTTCAGGTTTGTTTCTACCCCCGCCCCCTCTGTGTTTTACTCGGGATCAGTTTTAGTTCCGATCCTGCCTTTCTTTCTTTTTCTTTGCGCGTTTCTTTGTATTTTTTCGGGATCGGGACCGGGTCGGGGTCCAAACTTGGAACCTTTCCAAATTCCCAGTTCCTATTTTCGTTCCGGTTCTGACCCTGGTTCAGCTCGTTCTTCTTTCCTTTTCTTCGTGGCCTGAGATCGAGGGATGTCTCCTCCTCCTTGGTTCCCCCTTATGTTTTTCTTTTTCTTCCTTCGTGCCTCATATGTTGTCGGGGGTGGGATCGGAACGAAATCCGAACTTGAAGCTTCGGAAAAGTTTCAAGTCTGGATTTAGTTCCGGTTTTGGTTTCGCTAACTCTTTGTTTTGCCCCCGTTCTGGATCCAGTCTCGGTTCTGCCTCTTGAGTTTTGCCTTGTGAGTCTTTGGGTTCTGGTTCCATCTCGATCCTGGTTCTGTCGACCTTTTTCCTTTCTTCCTTGTATTTTGTTGGGGGATGCTTTTTTCCCATTTGTCTTTCCTCCTCGTCCTTTCCTTCATCTTCTTTTGAGTTTTGTCGGGGGCGGGACCGGGTCGAATTTTGAACCTGAAACTTGAAGAAAGTTTTAGGGACGGATTTGTTCCAGATCCCAGTTCCAGTTCCATCTTGGCCCCGACCCTGCCAGTTTTGAAAAGTCTCAGTGAAAAGGAGTGCCTTCGCCAAGAAATGAGGACCTCGCTATGATGTCCTGCCGATAACAGAGTGGTCTCGGCGAAATGAAATGAGTTCAGAGGGAAGTCTCCCCAACCCGATGGTGTTTGGGCGACTAAAGGTCTCGACAAAAGTTATATCGTCGCTATGATGTCTCCCCGACTTGTAAGTCTTGCCGACATGGAGTGAGCTCGCCAAAGGATCTTGACTTCGCCATAGTGTCTCACCGACCCGATGGGGTCTTGCCAAAATAAATGGAGCTTGGGGAGAAGAAAGGAGCTCGCCGTAAGGTCTCCCCGACTTGATGGGGTCTTGCCGATGTTTTTTTTGAGATCGATATAACTCTAGCCACCAGCTATGACTTCTCCCCAACATCCAAAGTCTCATTGATATGCGATCCTTCTGAAGCAACCTTTGACCGCTTGGGAATCTACTTGGCACAAATTCGACCAATTAGAAGGCGCTAGGGAAAATCACGGGCAGTTTGACTGTTCGACTCCCCCCTGTGAACGAGATCGATGGAGAATGATGACATTGATCTACTCTGGGATCAGAGGTGATTAGTCTATAATGATGCTTGAATCTAGCGGATAGATTTGATGCTGCTTCTTGAAGGGTAGGTAGCCGCATGAGTCACAATAACAACTGGGGATGTTGGCTGGAGAAAGTGGAGCGTCATTAATGACCATGTCGCAAAGCATTCAAAGCGACTCTGACGAAATCCCCAGGGTGGACATGAAGGCTGCGAGTTAATGTTGTCATTATAAAATCTGAAGGCCATGCCCAGGGATGAGCTTTCACTGACATGAGTAGGGGATACGCATTGAATGCCTCATTAACTTCATTCCAAGCTCTACTTGGGTTGACCTGTCCAGGCGCCGACAGATATTTTTGTAAACCCTAAGGCAGGGGCCAACATCTTTGTATATATGGCATTTTTTCCTTTTTTGTAGTCAGTGCTTACTTGCATATTCTTTTTTCTATGACTTCTGTGAGTCCTTAGAGGAGAATACTAAGTTTTGTAACTCATTTATAGACATTGAATGTACAGTTTCACCTTTGGAGATCAATAAAGGAAGCAATTTCTGCCTTCTCAGTTATCTATTTCATTGAGTGTGTTGAATGATTGATAAATTTACATGTGAGTTTCTCTTATTCCTTGTTAATTGTCTCATTAATAGCACTTTTAAGCAGAGAAGATGTGTATATTGCAGGTTATAGGTTATGTTAGTGATACAAACAGTTTTAGTTGTGAGGAGAATTTATCATCCTTCTAGGACAGCATGTATTGTAGCTTTCTTATAAAACATTTATGCAATATCATATGAGTATTGAGTTGTGCATATCGGCTTCTACTAGTTGATTGGAAATTGTGTATTAAGCAGCTGTTCATGTTTGAACAAATTTGGTGTATCACCATAGGAGTAGTTTTCCAATTTATGTATTCTTTCTCCCTTTATCTCACAAAGATCAGTAGTTAGGTGATACCATAGGAAGCCGACCTTCTCCGGAGGTTGACCTCTGTTTATAAGTGACCCACAGCTTTGGAGGTCTTCCCATGTTACACTGAGGTGTTGAACATAAGGTTCAGAAAGGGTGCAATTTCAGGTGATAACAATATATATATATATATATATATATATATATATATAATAGTTTTATTAAAAAATATAATATATAATAATAATAAGTATATTTTTTTTTATAATTTTTTTTTATATTATATAAAATGTATATTATACATTAATTATACTAATATATACTTAATGACATAGGGTAGAGGATGTCGTAATTTTAAAATCTAAATTTTCTCATTATTAGAATCTTGATTGTAATTTTCATTTTAATTAAGAAATATATAATATATAATAATAGTAAGTATAACTATTAAAAAATAATTACTTATTATGCTAATATATACTTACTAAAAATATAATTACTAATTATGCTACTATATACTTTGTAGGTACAATCTTGAGACGATCAAATTGATCATAGGGTAAAGGATGCCATAATGTTAAAACCTAAAAGTGCTAATTATTAGGATCTTGGCCGTCATTTTCATTTTAATAATCATACTCTAAAACCCTCATCGAAACCTTATTTTCTGGCTATAGCTCACCAAATTGGAGAAGTGAAACAACAATATCAGCGAGGAAGAGTTTGTAGGAGCATAAACCAATAGCGACAGGGAAAGTAGCCAAAAATAGCAAAAATAACCAAAAAATGGAAAAATATGATGAACAGATGAGATAGCGGCAGGGAAAGTAGAAAAATACGGAAAAAAATGAGGAACGACTGTGATAGTGATAGGGAAAGCAACAAAACATGGCGAAAAATGATTTATAGCTGAGATTCGTTTGATGGTCATCCATGGGAGACTACATCGTTGATTGCATATTTTAGCTTGGTCCCTCTCAAATTGGATATGCCTTCGGCATAAATTAAGTACATTTAGTTTACAAGGGCCCAAGACCTAATGTGAGTGTGAAAAACACATTACAACACTAATTCAAGGCATCATTAAGCTTACTTTTATAAGGAGGGCCGAAACAAGTGTGAAAATGTCATTGACGACATTTTTTGACACTACATTTAGCCCCCACTTTAGTGAGAGGGTGAACTTGCTTCAAACTCACACTAAAGTAGACAAACTTGCTTCAAGAGGGGTCCAAATACACCAATTCCAGTAAGATAGGATGACAATGATCAAGAGGGGTGATCAAGCCCCCAGGATCAAAATCCCAAGACAAACCAAAATAGGCACAAAAGAACACACATGAAAAATGATATAAAGAGCATCATCAAAGCACAAGCATACACTACCAAAGACAAAGAGAAAATAACAAAAGAAAAGGGGTGGATGGATCAAGCTTCGATCATTTTTCCAACACGATGTGGATTAGATCTAGGTTGTTTTTTCCAAAAAATGCATACTCACTCTAAGGCAACAAAACTTTAGGTCATCTTTGGGTGAGGATCTGAAAGAGGTGAGACACATACACACATGGCCGGTATGCACTCACACACACATGCAAGTAGCTATGAGAAATTCATGCCTCGATTGGGCTTCCTGTCGAACCATATCAAAGTTATACCTCCTGATAACTTTGATAAGGTGCCATGAAATAATAAAATTTGAGCTTCATGAGGAAAGCAAAGCTTTGTATGCTTAGAAATCATGAACATACAAGATGGATCCACAGACATGCAAGGTGTATTATGCAAGGTGGCCATATAACTGAAATTGTAAATGCCAAAAATAATGTAAATAATGTTCAAAGGAGTCTTACTTAGTTCATGTGAGGTCTTAAGCTTAGGGGACATTGTGCCTAATGTCTCCAAGAGAGGACCAATCAAAAAAATAAAAGATTCATAACTTAGGGGATGTAGTGTTTCGCATCAAGCCACTAAGAGGAATATAATATGCTAAGAGAGATCATGCTCTAGAAGGACATCACACCCAATGCCACCACAAAGCAAGAGATGCATTGCATGGAGCAAGAAGAATACACCATCCAACATGAAAAATTCAAAAAGAATAATGCCAAAGTATGCCCCCACTTTAAAGAAATTTCTAAACACCATACTGTGAGCAATTACTTTAAAGTAAAAAAAATGATAAATGCTAAGATAAAGAATACATGAGAGCTAACTTGAAAATCCCTATGCCAAGACATATGTTTTCAAGTAAAGCTACGCCATGCAAAAGAAAAGAGAGGGGTTGCTCCCAAAATGTAACTCCAAACAAATGAGGGATCTGTGGATTTGGGGTTAGTATGTTCTTGCTACATTGTTTTTAGAGAGCTCAAAACTGTCATCATTCCCCAAATACTCATAGAACTAGAAGAATGACACAAAGAGAGTGAAAACAAAGAAAAACCTTTCGAGTCAACATGGAAGAGACATGAATGTCTCGATGCCTTGTGTCATCCCCAAAAGGAAAACACAACATAAATAAAAGATAAAGGAAAAGATAAAAGATTTACAACATCGAGATGAATGAAGGTACAAATAGAGGAATTTCATAAATAGAGAGAGATTCATCAAACAAAATAGTACGGGGGATCACATCACGCACATAAAATCACACAAAAGACAAAGAAATAATGCAAAAGACTAGTAAGGAACATATGAGTCAACCTATGAGTAGGTCATCCTCATTCCAATCATATTCATCATATTCAGAAGGTGGACAACTAGCCAAAGGGAGAATAGCAAGTGTTGAACTAGGGCCATCACTAGGTTTAACACTCTTCTTAGGAGAATTATCATTTAAGCTCATAGAAGAGGAAAAAAATGAATTCAATTCATTATGCACCTCCTCGTCAATTTTAGCAACCTCATCATCATCATCGAAATTAATCACAACAGGAGGTGGAATGATAATGTCCAAAGAAGGGTTTGGCTCCTATTGCGGTATAATATCTTTTTGTTTCAGCAAAGGGGGAGTCTCATTGTGCATTGCTTCAGTCAAGTTTGAATCTTCATTTCTTTGTTTAACTTGCGAGAAAGGGCATGGCATCTACGTCTACGCTCTCTAGAACCTCTTTTCCTTTTAGTTCCATTTTCAAGTTGTGTTTGTGTAGGAGTGGGTTGATCTATAGTGCCCCTCCAAGGTTCCCTGTCTCTTATGCCAGTTAGTTGGTCAACAATGTTAGTATAGTCTAGTTTTCGTTGTAGATCATTTAAAAATTGTAAATAATTATAGTTATAGTGCAATATTAAAATAAAATAATCATTACAGTGGACCTACCACTTTTATTTAAAATATTGATATACATATATATATAAGGTAATGAAAGTAAATAAATTTTATTCTATTTGTGTGTAACGGTTGCATGTTGGAGAGAGTGGAGTATTGGTCTTTTATGGGAAGTTTTAAAGAATGCATTATTATGTTAGTTTCATAAAAAATATATAATTATATAATTTTGCATGTACAGTGGTTTTGTAACCGCTCTGCATGGGATGCATTTAATGGTTACTAAAAATATATGTAGTTTTGGGGGGGCAGCCAGGGGGAGTGCGAAAAAGAATGCTACACACGATTACGGGCTCATTATGAATGAGGGAGCAAAGCCCAGTTATGCGAATAGTTTTAGAGGATGTGGTTTGATCTCTCCAACATAACTTACCTTGTCGATCAACTCTGGTATACTTGGAGTCCTCTACTATCAGGTACCCATCCTCGAAAATATTAGTTCCTAAATGATGTGATTTCTTATTATTATTATCTTAACCGTTTTCAAAATGTTTTCTCTAAAATTTCACAATTCGTGGCTGCTCCTTGTTTATATTTGGATGTTAGATCCCTTGTCTTCGATTTTCACATTCTTGGTATTTAGCTACTTATGCGCTAGATGATGTTATGTCTACCCATACTGTAACAAGGCTGCCTATGAGGTTCTCGGGACAGTCCTGATTATGACACAACATTTCTTCTAATTCTAGTCGCTCCTTCCTCCATAATCTATGTTGCCAATGTGTGAGGACATTTAGTGACTGTACTCATATCTATTGGAATTTCTTGTAAACAAATCATTGCTACTTGTATTACCTTGTCGACACATGCTCTTGCAGTACCCCGCATACTCTTAAGGAACTAGTGTTCTATTTCAACATCTTGCAATATTCCTTTATCCTTCTTGCACAAACAAATAGGTGCTGGAAAATATTGTGAAAGTTTTTAGAAACCTTTTTTTATCAAGCCAATTTGGGTATATCCACAGAATTATTGCAAGTGCTATATATTTTCTTTCAAACCTATGTTGTAAATCTTGCGATCATTGCATTCTATGTGACGCACACTGTCAAACAGTTCTCGCGCCTTATATTTGCGTCCATAACCCTTTGAGGCATTTTTTCAAACAGTTCACGTACTTGTCTATGCTTCTATATTTTGCATACATGTCTGCTAGGGCAGATACAACCAAATATCCATCAACAATTCCCTTTCAACATATCCAATATTTTGCACATATCATGCAACCATTGTATTACATGAGAGCACATTTCTTAGAGGAATTCTGTCAAACAGTTCACTAAAGCTAAACATTCATAAGAAATCACTATGTTTTTAGTCTAGAGGATATTTTCATGTGCATGTTGGAAAAGAAGGAACCTCGACTTCATGGGTAACCTTAATAGATTTTCTCTATCGCTTTGGCCTGACTTTGAACCTTTGAGTTTTTTTGGTAAAACTAAGGTACATTTAGTAGTTAGCTTATACCCCAATAGTTATAAGAAATCTAGACTATCTGAATAAATTTTTTCATTTAAACTAGCCTTTTCCATGTAGTAGTTTTTACATTAAGTTACTAGTCATCCCAATTTGTGTCAAAAAAACATGCACAATTTTGTGTCAACGAATTGATTTTTGAGACATGGTTTGTTTGAAATTTAAACTATTCATTATTACACAACCACACTTTGAGAAAATCTCAGCTAGTTATTGATTGCATTCTGGGTATGTAAGTTCTGATTCATTATAACCATTTAATTCACAAGAATATCCCTTAATCTTCTGGCATGATGCAAGGCTAGTTCACATCATTTAAATTATTTGTGAAATGTAGAAGAGATGTTGGCATTGCTCTTGTTCCAAAGTGGTAGATGAAAGATCTGTTGATAAGAAAATTTTGTTGAAGTCTATTTTAGCACTTCTTATGAACTTGACATATTGCATCCAGGAGTAAGATTATATTCTGTGACCCTTCATAATTCTTTGGCCTCCCTGAAAACATTGAAAAGACAATTCATGAAATTGCCAATGTGTAGAATGACACATCATTACGACAAGTGTACTATGTGTCATCGTAATGTAATTCTCATTACTTCTAATATGTTGGACATCTATGAAAATGCCACTACCTAGTTGAGGCATTTGTTAAATGTGTTACCTCATAAACGATTAAGTCTAATTCTTTTATATAATTTCATCTCATTTGTTTCATTTAGCATCACCAGTAACCTCCCCAAAAGCATTGTCGTTGTTTAATTAATGTATAGGCTCGCATCTCTTCAAACGGTTTCTCTTTTAACCAAACAATATGCACCCCTCCTATCCTCCTATTGCTTTGAGATGGGAATTACTATTCAATACAAATAAAGTATTAGTAACTAAAGTTTAGTATAATAGTGGCCTTCGATTTACATATCTAGCTATAAACTCATGAGGATTATGAATTATTTTTCTCCTCAAGTTTTTGTCTCTCACTATGTAGGGTTTATACATACACACTTATTCTTATGTGGAATGGTATTGACATTTTTCTTTCCTTATATTATATACCAAGATTTGTACTTGAATGATGACCACCTCTTGCATGCTTCTATCGCCATGTGGCATGCCTTAGCTTGTTTTGTAACTCGTTGTATTTAACATGTTGGCTTATAACCTTAGATAGTCTACCATTTAGACTCTAGTTGGGTATTCGTTTTTGAGCAATCCTTTCTTGCATTGGTTCTATCCTTGCAATAATATAGTTTAAAAATATAGATAAACCAACATTTTGATTTATATAAATATTTATATATGAATATATATATATATTTGCATATGGATGCTTATTTATAAATTTAGGCATTAAAATTAGTGTTTCCATTTAATTTAAGTGATTTAAGGTAAATGGAATTAAAGTAAAAATGAAAGATTAAATTAATTACATTAATTAGGAGTATAGGAAATTGAAAATATTGTGTATAGAATAAATGAAAGATTAGTCTTAATGGAAATAAATTATTCTTTGTTTAAAATAAATATTTAGAAAACTTGGGTTGATATCAATGTAAAAATTATTTTGTATCATATGATAACTATAGCAATTATTTAGGAATTTGAGATGGATGCTTTGTAAATTCCGTATGTAATCCCTCGCTTCCACTATGGATTTATGTTAATCGTGTGAAGTAATGTGTTGATTTATGTGATGAGATTATCCATGAGTTTTGTTCAAAGTATAAATTCTTTGTGTACTAGGGATGAATTGTCTTTCTGATAGAATTCTTGACATCCTCGAGATGATTGTTTTATTTTAAGTGACTGTTGTTTTGATTACATGGTTTAATATCCAAATTGTAAGTTGTTGGATAAATCATGTTTGGGTATCATGAGAAGAGAAAACAAAGGTCTCCTTGGATGCCCGATGGATTTTGTATCGAAATTGATTATGTTAGCTTTGGTTGAGTCTGAAGATATCTTTATGATGTTGTCAGTTTTATTCTACTCTTGTCATTTTGTGATTGTGGGCTTTAAATAGTCATTTTGTGTCCATGATGTTGTTGTCTCCTTGATGGGAACCATCGTGTTAATAATTTGTTAGTCTTCCAGAGGTGGGGAAAGAAAATGTTGCTTCATAATTGGTTTTCCTATTGGTGCTTTGTGAACTGTTGTTTGTATGCTCTATTTGATGTTGTGGGTATAGCCTTACACATGGAAGTTGTTTTGATTAGGAAGCTTTGGTGTGAAATATTGCATGCCTTGTGATTTGTGCTTATTTTTTTGGCCTCGATAGATTGTGCAAATTGGTTTTCCCTGTTTGAGATTATGAGATGTTGTTGTTAGTTAGGGGAGTGGCTCTCAATGGGGGTCCAACGCCCAAAGTGGCTGGTCCAAGGTAACCCATTGTGAGTTGAATCAATTGATAACTTAATTAATTAACTAGGGGTTTGGGTAGTATCACACATTAATTCAGATAATGTAGCCTCACTCATGGGCCCAAGTGCTTGTTTAGGCTTGGGATAAGTGGGAAGGTCTAGAATGGCAAGATTAACTACTTTTCCCTTGCATAGTAATTTTACAAGGTATGTTGATCCCGCATAGCGTGCATGGGGGTCTAGGGGCCGGTAGAGGTGGCCAAGTAGTCCAGTAGCCTAGGAAGGTTACGCTAGGGTAACCCATAGCAACCTATGCGATGAAATTCCACCCTTTAACAACCTTGTATGCTTGTTGTACCCCTCTTGTTGTTTATATACCTCTAGAAGTAAATGTTTCTTGAGTGGATGTTTTCTTGTGTTGGATGTTTCATGTGCTAGATGTTCTCTTGTGTTATTGTTGCTCATGTCGTGGAGTCTTGTAAACCTTGTCTTTCTTGATGGTATTTCGTTGTGGTCCTTCTTGTCATCTCCTAGCATGGGGGGTGGGCCTTAAGGTCCACGTGGTCAGGTGGAATATGCTATGCACCCCTTTGGGTCCCAGCCGAAGATCGAGTTATGCAAACTTGTACCACTTGTAGTGACTCCAAGGATGTATCAGTGTTGGAACCAGTTTTGATGATCTGTAATCTTTCACATCATTTGTATTATTCCATGTTATTGTACTTTTCCCATTTATGTTGGGAAGCAACATTGTATGATGTAATTCTTGGTAGATGTACCTCTATATCATTATTGTAAAGTTTGTAATCCTTAGCTTTATTTTATGACTATTGATGGATGATTATAGTAATAGTAATATATATTGATCCTTGTATTATTATGTACTATTGGTTCATAATATAAGTTCTTTAGTGGTGTTGTATTGGTGGAAATATTATAATTAAATTCATATATGGAAAGTTATATGGTAATGCAATCATTTAACCCCAAGCAATATTTTCATATGTTGTACATGTATAGTTCATATCAAGTGTTGTATGTTAATATTATTTTGCATGTTAGTTACTTTAAAAAAAAAAAATTGTGCCATAAATGTTAGATCTATTAGTTTCCTTTGGGGTTGTGTGGCGGGGCATTATATATGGTATAAGATCCTAGGTTCATACATTGGGCGCTATGAGTCCATTACATTGACCTAGTTGCTCATACTCTTGAGGTTACGTCTTTTCTTTTGGGTCACTCACACTTGGAAACCCGAGTTTGTCCATAGGTGGTGTTTTTCCAATAGTGCAGAAAATTGGTGGAAAGGATAGGACCCTCAGTGTAGTGCACAATGCACTGATATCTTGCCTATCAGGGATGCATTATGGACATTGGTGTAGCCTTGTGGTATGTTTTCTGGAGTTGTGAATTGATGTGCATAGGTGGTGAATGCTTTTGAAACTATGAACATAGTATCTAGATTATTGAGCTTTTGTTTCCTCCCCTTTCTGTTGTTCTCACCTAATATCTAAGACTTTCCCTTTGGTGGTGTTGTGTAGGAAAATGCCTAGAGGTCGTGATCATGATAGGGGTCATGGTAGAGGTCAAGGAGGTGGTTGTGGAGCTAACATCAGAACACTCCTTCTTTGAGCTTCCATGGGAATTATTGTGAGGAACACCTAGGCCCTCATACACGTTCCTTGCTTGAGGAGATCCTTACTCGACTTGGTCCTAGACAAGAGAGAAACTAACAGATGGATAGGGAAAGAGAAAGATCCCCTAGGAGAAGAAATATTTCAGCTGTAGCAGGACTTATGAGGGACCTCATGATGGAATGTTCTCCTACCTCCTATAGACTTAGTGGTGGTTTGGAGAATGAGACTTGGATGTTTGGTGTTCGATTTGGGAGAGCGCCACCAAAAGGCCCTGGATTCTGGGGTGGTAGCTTTTCGTCTAGGAGAATCTAGAGTTGGTTGTGAGCACAACTTCATCATCTTGACTAGTCGGCTTAGGGAATACAAACTGCAGCTAGTAGAGGTAGATTTCGATACCTCAGTGCTCCTCCTTGAGGTAGAGGTAATGGTAGTGATGTTACTCTTGTGGCCAATAAGGCCACCTGGCTAGATAATGTCGACAAAGAAGCACATATGGATTCAGTCAGAGGTTGACGACCTCAATGCCAACAGGGGATGATGCAGATAGGATCCACATAGTGATTATAACAAGTGAAAATTGCCAGGAAGAGCGTCAAGGTGTAGATGTGGAGACTATAGGTAGTGGATGGATAGCTGACTCAGGAGCTCGTGGGAATTCTGCAATTTAGGAGGTAGTGTAGAGCCCCTTAGCGTGCTTTCTACTTTTGAAATTTTAGTTGACTTGGATGATTATGATACTCTTTTATGATGTTATGTTATGTTGACACATGATGTTTGATATTGTGTTTGGATTCAATTGGTTATGTTTATCATATGGACGTAGTACTATGCTTGTTTTGTATTTGATTTTGATTGCTAAATTTGGCTATGTACTGCATGTGAACATGAGACTTTACTTGTTATGCATTGATTAGTGATTCCTTTGTGATGTTGAATATGATACAATTATTGTTTTAATGATGTAATCAATGTACTTGATGTTGTGGTTACTATTTGTGGTTTTGGTGAGAGGGATGAGGTAGTATCACTCGCTTGTGAGTTCCCTATTACGCTGTGATTTCCTCTCATGATGTGTTTGTTATTTGATATATATATGCTCAACATCTTGTTTAGATGCAGGTTACAGGTACTAGGCATCGACTCCACCTGCACTGTCAGGTCTGAGTGTGCCTTATAAAACCCAATCAGTATGATGTGGAGAAAAAAAAGGAGTTGACAAGAAGGTCCCCAACCTTGCCATCATCCTCGACAAGGATAAGCACCCCACCTTGTCAGTATGGTTTATTATGTTGTGTCAATGGTCTTATTTATTGTCTCCCGTTATTTGATTATGTCGTAATGTTATCATTTGAGATGATGTTGTTTATCAAAGTGTATGTTCTATTTTGTTTTGCGACTTCCAGGAGTAAGTCGAATCCTAGGGGGGGAGGATGTAGTGCCCCTCCAGGGTTCCCTATTTGCTATGCAAGTTAGTTGGTCAACAATGTTAGTATAGTCTATTTTTCGGTGTAGCTCATTTAAAAATTGTAAATAATTATAGTTATAGTGCAATATTAAAATAAAATAATCATTACAGTGGACCTACCATTTTTATTTAAAATATTGATATATAAATATATATATAAGGTAATGAAAGTAAATAAAATTTATTCTATTTGTGTGTAACGGTTGCATGTTGGAGAGAGTGGAGTATTGGTCTTTTATGGGAAGTTTTAAAGAATGCATTATTATGTTAGTTTCATAAAAAAGATCTAATTATAGAATTTTGCATATATGGTGGTTTTGTAACCGCTCTGCATGGGAGGCATTTAATGGTTATTAAAAATATCTATAGTATTGGGGGGGATAGCTGGGGGTAGTGTGAAAAAGAATGCTACACATGATTGTAGGGTCACTATGAATGAGCGAGCAAAGCCTAGTTATGCAAATAGTTTTAGAGGATGTGGTTTGATCTCTCCAACATAACTTACCTTGTCGATCAACTCTAGTATACTTGGAGTCCTCTACTGTCAGGTACCCATCCTTGAAAATATTAGTTCCTAAATGATGTGATTTCTTATTATTATTATCTTAACCATTTTCAAAAAAATTTCTCTGAAATTTCACAA
>VDFB02369269.1:0-23555 GCA_007258455.2 Sequoia sempervirens
ATATGTTGGTGAGGTCAATTTTTTCTTGATGAATGGCTGTACAAATATTTTGGTGAGGTCAATTTTTTCTTGATGAATGGCTGCACAAATATATGTTGGTGAGGTCAATTTTTTCTTGATGAATGACTGCACAAATATGTTGGTAAGGACAAAATTTCTGCACAAATATGTCGGTAAAGTCAAAATTTTCATAATGGTTTTCATGGTGGTACTGGTACTTGTATTTACTGTGGGCCTTTTGTGGGTCATTCTAATAAAATCCCCCATTTATCTATTCAAACATATTGTGGACACCAACATTTTTAAAAAGAATCAATTAAAATCTGTAGTTTACATCCTTTCGTCCACAAATCAAGGAATCCAACCGAGACTAGCAACAATTTCCTCGTTGAACGTGTGAACAATAACTCCTGCACTCTTTTGTCTTTTTGGGTACGGGAAAGAGTGTTATTTTTTGTTCTTCAAATATTTTCACAAACCTTACCAGTGGTCCTAACTAAAATATAAATGGTGCCCAAAATGGTGTTAAGGCCTACTGAATTTTCCTACATAGCATTAGGTCTTGTTTACATTCATTATATCTTTCTTTCTTCTGGAGAAATTTCTCAGATCCACAATCATAACACTAACATCATCGAGTGTACATGGTCCTAACTAAAATATAAATGGTGTTAAGGCCTACTGAATTTTCCTACATAGCATTAGGTCTTGTTTACATTCATTATATCTTTCTTTCTTCTGCAGAAATTTCTCAGATCCACAATCATAACACTAACATCATCGAGTGTACCCCTAGATGTAGAAAGCTCCACAAGCTTTTTGCAAGCCATCATAGGACCTCTTATAGACAATTGTGACCCTGGCATTTTTGTACTCTCCTTAAGGTCTTGGTCATAGCACCCTATGTTGGTACAGTTGCCATTCACACTCCTGACTTTCAAAATCTTTGGTACAGTTCCCAAAGAAATTTTCCTGGCCTTTGGTGGGGGGCTACTGTTCTCATTCCATGCTTCTCCTCCCAGTTCAACATGTTCAGGAAGGCTATTTTGTCCTTGCTTTTCTTCTATACAAAAAGGCCTCGCAATGTCCACTGCCTCTTGATTGTTGACCTGACACATGTAAAACAGTAAAAGCATGACAGAAATATGTTACTGAAACAAAACTCTTAGCATTTTAGATGCAAAATGCACATACTCGGATGTCAATAAAAGAGTAGGAAGATTCCTGATCACAGATTTGAAAAGAAGTACAAATACTAGAAAACAAATAAGAATGCAAAAGCCACTTGAAAATTCAAGTTACCTTCTCCCAAAGTCCATCAGATGCCAATATCACAAATTCACAATCGGATGTAATGGGCAGCTTTCTGGTGTCTGGTTCAGATGATACCCATTGTTTTAGGGGCAAATCTCCTATGCTTCTAGATACAGCTAGGGTTCCCTGTACTCTCCAGGCACCATGACAAATATCCACATATCCACCCTGCAGTAAATACTCAAAAAAAAATCAGCAATCCTATCACTGAAAAAGGTAGGATACAAATCAATGCAAATTGTGCTTAATAAAGGTTACCAGATTTTCAATCCTTTTCTTTTCTTTCTCTGATCCTGGTTTATGATCCCAGCTAAGGGCTTCAGCATTTCCGTTTCTACTTAGTACTGCACGGCAATCCCCAACATTACCAACAACTAAACAACCATCCTTGATCAAAGCAGTTACACAACATGCCCCACTGCCTACACCCTGCTTCAATTCAAGGCAGGTCAATAGTCATATCTTACGAAACCAAAATGCAAAATCCAAACTCAATTCAAAAGATTGAAAGAAAAGAAACTTCTATTCCGATATTCTTAGAGAACCTCATATGTCTCAATCCAGAAAATAAGACCTCTCCAATGAATCTTAAACACAAATTGTCGCACAGCCAAAAAATCTTCAATAGAAAATAGCTAAGTACCCAAACTTTGCAAGTTTTTAGTAGTTTACCTGCTCTAAAAACTCTTTGTCTGTTGCTACATATCCAGCTTTAATTGCCTTCTCTAGATCTCCTGATTTGACCATCAAATCCACAATATTTTGTCCGAGTTTCTCTGCAACAAAATCTGCAGCTTTGCGGCCTCCATGCCCATCATAAACACCAAAGAAAGCCTGCCAAACCCAATTAACCACAGAAAATATAACAATTCAGAATTACCTCAAAACATCTAGAAAAACCATTCTGAAAGTATTCATTACTGAATGTATTACCACTGCAATAAGAAGCAAACCACTCATCTCTCTCTCTCTCTGATAGATAGATGGGGTTGAACATGGCTAAACCAGCGACGGAAGAAGCAATAAAAGTAACGATCGGAAGGAATTCGCTGAAGAATGGTATTTGGAAATATTTTAATGACTATTGTCTATGTGTTGAGGAGGAAAATGTATGGCAAACTGGCTACGAACAGGTATGTCCATTGTTCATGTCACAAGGACATCTTTTCTGGTATCTCTAATTATGATAGAGGACCAGCGACGTATGACATAGGGTGTCTTTAGCATAGTGACGATCAGGAACAATGATACTCAAAAAAAAAATGCTGGAGAGTCTTTGCTGAAGGGCTAATGAAAGGTAACCTGGAAGAGTTTCGAACTTTTTTGGAAGGTCATCCGGATCTCCTATCTGAGCAGCAGAGGGTGAGATTGCAAGAACTAAAGGAGGGACTGTTTCCTAGGAGATGTTCTGAATATATCTACGTTACTCTGATATGAGGATTGTATTCCTTTTTTAAATTTGAATGTTAGGGAGCTACCCTCTCCGGTAGTAACTTGTCTATAATATATAACTATATAATATATATCAAATATGGGTTGATATATAGATGTTGAAACCAACCTCTCAACTCTTATATTTTGTTTTACTTATTATATATAGAAGTCTACATTTAGATATGTGTGCATATGTATATATTGATGATATGAAATTAAAAAAAACATTTTGCTGTAAAAACTGGTTGGGCTATTCTTAGAATGCAGCTCAAAACAAGAAGTGGGAGAAACATTACTTAAGGATGTTTAGCTAACAAAGTAAAGAGGATAATACTAAAGATATTGATCCTACCACAGATGCTGAGAACTTTAGTGTACGAAGATCACACGCGTTGGCTGGCAAGCAAGCCACTGAGATAACAGTTGACGAAATCTCCAATGAGTCGGAGTAGGATAAGAGGGATGAGAGGGATGAGGAAAGCAGCGATGATGACAATGCAGAAGAAACAAAGGAGTATGCTGAAAGTCCTAGCCTATTCCCAGAATTCAATGCTATGCTCAATGAGCCGGAGGATTCCACCCCAACAAAAGATCACAAGGAGGAAAATTGTCCCAGCTGCGAGAAGACGGCCCAGGACTGCATGGCTCTTATGGCTAGAGTTGAAACTTTGGAAAGGAAGCTGAATAGGTTTTCCTGTTTCACCCTCAAAGTCATACACCATTTTGCTGTCACTCTTGCCTATGTGCTATACGATGAGATAAAGAAGCATGACAATACAACGGACCCCAGTTTGAGCCAGCAGAAGTAGGATGCTTTCAAATTCCTAATGGGAAAATCTTCCCAAGTAGAGTGTCCTTGTTGATTATTTTATTTTTGGTTATTATTATGTTGTAGTTTTGCTGTCTGTTGGCTGTCACTGGGCTGTTTGTGGTCTGTGACCTTAGACTTCTTTTGCTTTAAACTCTGCCTTTGGGTCTTTTGTGTATGGGTACAGCATCTTATAAATGCTGCTTATCTTATCAAAAACATAGTAAACATTGGAAGACCGGATAAACATTACTTAAGATTGTTTATCTGACATAATAGACATTGACAGATAGGACACAAAAAGCTATGAAAATTATATAGAAGGTTGCATATCTGACATCACCCTAAGGGAAAGACAAAAGCCAAAAAGCCTTTGCGTGCTACTCTGGCCTCTCTGCATGTTGTTTTCTTTTCTTAGAAAGTATTGAGTTGAGATCTATTTTATCAGAAATGATATACATTAACAATACAAAACAGGATTTAAAAAGATTGCACATAAAATGGTGCTGTTTAGCATATTGTACCTATAATATGAGTTGTGTAATATTACTTGCACCTAGAGGAAAATATATTTCTCTCCTAAGCAGCTAATAATGACATGTCATCCTGGATTGATGGCAATTAGATACTACCTTTTGCTTAATCAAGTACTTGATTGAATTAACTCTCAACTTTTTTCTTGATTGAATCAACTCATATATGTATAATTACTTTCTTTTGAATTATTAATGCAAATCAATAAATATAGAATAGCCGCTGCTATTGAATTGAATCTAAATATAAATAGTTTCTAAGCATTCTATTTTGAAAAGTGTGTAATACAAGTGTTCATATTAATTTTATTGATTTCTTTCATTTGGGCTACGGAGCTGCATATGCTACATTCTGATTCTTTGTAGGCTTCTGCGTGCTGTTTGCCTTTCCTAACAGGGCCTGGGTTGAGTAGAATTTCTGGGCTGCTTCCATAGCCTAAATGCAATCGGTATGAAGGAATGTCTACTCAACCCAGACCCTCCTAAGAAAGGCAAACAACTTGCAGAGGCCAGCAAAACATCCTAGGGCATCTAACCCTTTTCTCTCCTATGGCAGGGAATAGTTAAAACTTACAACCACTGAGGGATGGCAAATATGTGACTTTTCAATAATTTTCTAGTTTCCTGGTTATCTTGCACTTAGACTAAAAGTTTGAGAATGTCTATATGTCAACTAAATAACAACCTTCAGTGGTGTTGTATCCTGTCTTATTGCTACTCTGAGCTGTATGTATAAAATAGAAAATAATAATATCAGATATGATACATTATTTTGCCAGAGTTTCTCAAATTCACTGAAGCATTGAGGCTAACCGAAGGGCTCTGAATCGGACTGCTTAAATAATAGGTTTCTAAAAACATCCACCAGGTGTTTCCCTAACAAGTGGATTGCCAGTAGTTCAGGAAAATTGTATCTTCTGAAAAATATAAGCTTTCGTCTAGGTCCTCTTATTCGGGAGGATGCAACCTTTCCGTATTGCTTAGGAGTAATGTTTGACATCTGCGAAAAGGGGACTTCCTAGTTGGCAACTAAGTGTTCCTCCTCTAGAAGGTATAAGAGGCTAGGAAAAATACAGTCACCCTTTATTAGCAACATTATGTGGCTATGGCCTCTTAAGCTAACGTGAATTCTTCAAAAGAGCATCGAATTGCATTGCCTTTCAGACCTCGAAAAATTTAAAACATATGAGGCTGAAAAATTCAAAGCACGATATGGGTAAGGCATCATTAGTTAATTTGCATCTTTCATACCAGTGCTAGAATTTAAGTTTGAGTTGGTGAGGCTCAGAGCTCAAATCAGCACTAGTCATAGGAGGAAATTCTCAGCCCACCTAACGGTTAAAGTGGCACCTAAATTATCCCAGCCCCGCTAATGGTTAAACACTCCTCTCTCTTAGAGAGCTGATATTGTGCAGGAATTTTTTTTATATCACTGGGATCGTAAGAATGAGGGTTCTTAAGAGGGATGTGAATGTGAACCCTAATTTCATTGAATTGGTTCAAGCTGCAAGAGCAGCCAGTTCAATCAAGATTCCGGGTATCAGAAGCCTCAAGGTAGTTTGAGGTTTGAACCATATGTGCTCTACCCCTTTCTGCATACGCATAAGCGCTTAGTTTTACCAGCTAAAAATTAACCCAGCAGGTTCTTTCTGTAATACAAAGCTAGAGGGCAGACCTATTCAGACAAGCATGCAGGTGAAAGGTTTATAAAAATAGAGATGTCTGATAGACTTGGGTAAGTATTCAAAAGGAACATTTTTAAGGACAACTACTGAACAAAATCAGCTTATGAATACGCAGAGTACCAGTAATGGAAACCTACTTGCTTCTGTATCCATATCTATAGTATAATATCAGGGTGTAAAAAGACTTCAATGTTTCAAGATTTCTGACATGGCCTAAATCAAAATAATAGTTATTAATACAGTCAAGGGCTTCTCTTACCTGCTGATCGTCCCCATTTATGTTTGCAGTGACCCTGTAGGTATCTTCCATGAATTCCTTCTTTCCCTTCTTACAGTAAAACCCATAGTAATCACCTTCAAGACTAATGTTTTCTTCCTTCGCAGTTTTGTCATTAAGGTCGATTCTTTTTAGCTCTCTGGGAGACTTCGGAATATCAAGCTTTGGAGGGCGTTTCCTTTTGAGCGGAGGAGAAGAAAGTGCATTGAAACTACCAAAATCATCTTCTAGCTGAGTATTGATCTCTGTCAAAACTCCTAGTTCAGCGTATTCTTTCGCCTTGGTTGGAAATCTCTGTTTGCTCCCTCTCTGCAAAATCTTCAAGCTCTGCCCCAAACCACTCATATTATGAGTATGATCCACTTGTAATGCAGGAGGGTGATTCTCATCATGAATAAGAGGGCGAAGCCTGGATGCATGTATTGAACTTTTTGAAGGAGAATGATGGTGCTGGTGGTTCACATTGCTAAAGCTCAGATTCAAACATGGAGAACCTGCATTGCTCAATGGGGATGATCGCAGAACTGGTGATCCTGAATGCATCATTTCGGTGCTGGAATCACTATCACCGCAACTCTTCAACGATGGGGACCTGCATGAACCCAATACAGGGGAGCTAACCAGAGCTGCAAAGCATGACATATTTGCTATTTCTCTGCAGATTCAAACACCTAAAACACTGCACACAAAAGTCTCAAACATATAAATGCTAAATGTGAAAAAGACCAAGTTTGAAGCTTCCGTAATGAGAAAGCCTTGTGGGTACTTGAACTTGAGAAAAACTCTGTAAAGCACTGCTTATATAACAGACAAAATCTTCCCTGATAACGAGACCTGTATTAATATCAAATGGAAAAACATGGGTGGATTTGAATGCTTGATGGGAAAAAACAAATGTTTTAAGACACCCGAAAACTTTAATCTATGAATCTCTATTAGGCTTTAGAGACTAATTTTTAAGATGTCTGTGAGCCTTAAGAAAGAATAATTGTAGAATATTGTGAACTAAATTTTTTGCTTCTCGTTTTTGAGTTTGTAACGGGGCGAAGATGGTGCAATATAAATCTTCTTGAATGCTTATGTTGATTGTAACGGATTTGTTTGGATCCGTTGGGATAGCCGTTTGTAAACGGTATGAATATTCTGGTTGACTGCAGAGCTCTGGAGTACCTAGTACGCTATCGCTTTCATTAATAGTTCTTTGAGAAAGCTTTGACTGGGGAGAGATCAAATATTTTCTGTTTGGGCGCCCCAAAGAGGATGTCCGGTAGCTTTTGCCAATGACCCACTCCTTTCCGCCCTTAAATTAAGGGCGCGCCTTTGTGTATCTTTACAGAATGTAAGCGACTAGCATTTTTCACGGTCAGCCGTTAACTTAGAGAAAATTTATATCAATTTTTTGGAACAAGCCATGAGATTTTACTAGCGGAAAAAGGGGCTGTTTTTATGGAAATTATTGTTATGGTTTGTCTTAAGGGATAGGGGTCTATAGGGGGCCACCCTAACTTCACACTTCTCAAAGTCTTTTGTGAAAATTTCAAATCATTCCCAAATTTGTACATTAGCTTATTTGGCAAGTTCCCTATTTATAAAAAATGGTTTCAAGGCCACATCGGCATGCTTTTTGTCAAGGTATCCAAACGGGCCCAAAAAAAAGGTGAGACCAATAGTAGGTCACTAAGTCATGTACTATTGGTGTGTTGATGTGGTACCACATGATTTGTCAGTTTGTGTACGTTATGGATAAAAGTGTTTTGCAATTGGATATTAATTGTATGTTGATTGGATATTAAGCCTACCCACTATGGGGCCCACTCAGGCCTACTTCTATACCCACCATTGGATCCCTACCCACTATGGGCCCCTTTCCCTTATAAGATATCTCAAAAGAATTGATTTCATAGAAGTAAGCAAATGGTTTAAATTGGGGATGAGGTCCCCCTTTTGTGACCTCCGTTCATAGCTCTAGGTCAAAAGCATTTACCCCTAAAAATAAAATAAAAATGGTTTAAGGTAGTCTTCAAGAAGGTCCTAAGTGAGAGAAAGAAGTAATGGATGAAGCAAAACAAGTGAATGAACAAATGTAATATTTATTTGAATGCTTGTCCTAGTGACAAGAAAGATATCAAGGCATTTGTCATAGAGAAATTTCGCAAGGCTATGTGGGGAAGAATTCTAAGGAGAAAGAAGTTATTACCTTGAGGAATTTAACCCCACATGTGATCATCAACAAAAAGCATACATAAGGGTGAATATCCCTTACAAAACTAAGATTCTAATTGCTCAGTTAATAACTAACTTGCATCAACCTCAATGTGAGATTGGAAGGTGGAAAATGCAAAAAGAAGCTTGGAAAGATAGAGTTTGTGTCTTTTGCTCTTTTGGGATAGTAGAATAAAAGCACACTTCATTTTTCATTATGATGCCTACAAAGACATCACGACCAAGTATGATAGTATTTGATTGATGTTGCTCTACCCAGTTTATTTATTGAGGGAACAATTGAGAAAGTTGGCTAACTCATTATCACTTTGGATGGGAAAACAAATGAAACACAACAGGCTTGATTGACATGGTTGGTTGTCTTATAGGTTATTTTTGGCCTTGTGGATATTAAAAATTATTTTATTTTATTCTATATTTTTATTCTCGTAATGGATTATATGGGGCGATCTCAAACTTGATCTATTAATTTGATTTAAATATTAGTTTTAAATATTAAATTATTTAGAAGTTATTTGTTAGTTAGGTTGAAAGAATTAGTGTGAATATTTTCACAATTTTTTTGTTGGTTAATATATGCACATTTTAAATTTATTTTAAAAAATAAATATAAAAGATTCATTATCTTTAAAAATTGAAGTTATTATTAATATTTAATAATTAATATTATAGGGGAGAAAAGCAACTATTGGCCCCTTTTTACTAGTTCTTCACTCATTTTGGCCTTCTATTTAGATGTGTCATTATGGTGTTCAATTCAGGACATTTTTGGGTATAAGCTAATAAAATCCATCAAATCTATTAACCTTATGTCATTTTAGCCCCAATGATCTAAACCTAATCTAATTCCTATTAGTTTTACCATCTTGGATTGAATAACAAGTACAATTATGTTCCCTAGTTAGAACTATGCCTTTTATTGTGTTCCCTTTATTGGAGATCTCATTTTACATGTCTTGAGATGACTCGTTCCCAAAATTGGATTGTTGCACATCAACTTGCATGCTAAATCATTTGAATTTAGTGGCTAAGATATCGTAGTAAAAGACTAGTTCTAAGACATTATGGCACACATCTTATAATTTTTTTTGAAATTGTCCATCATCAAATAGAATCAACATCTTAAGAGCATATTATATCAGAGTAGTATGCATTTGCATCATATATACTACACTTTAAGTATCTTGCATTCATGTGTCTATGCTTTCAATTCTTGTTAAAACAATGAAAGGAGTTTGAATATAAGGGTTAAAAATTTTCACACTTCAACCCTAGCACAATGAACCCCCATAGGTGTTCATTAACATTGAATTGGTGCCAAACCAAATATAAATACAAGAGCATTAAATTAAGAGTTTTGCAGCAATAGGATACAAACCCATGATGTTATGATAGATTAGTTTGTGTCAAAGTAATATAAAATCATGTGTGGTTGCATCTGAAAATAAAGCAAATAAATGGAGACAAATCAACTACAGGGATTGAGCAACCCAAGATTGACATTAGGATTTGGGATTTGATCATTTAACCTGAACCTACAAAATCAAAGTACACCAACATTCAACACCATCAAAGATCTAAATGCCTTCTAACTCTATATTTACATTTAAATTATCCTCAACATGTGATTATTTATATTTAATTTTAGATAAAATCATGTGTGGTTGCATCTAACAATAAAGCAAATAGATGGAGAAAATTCAACTACAACGATTGAACAACCCAAGATTGGCATTACCTAGGATTTGGGATTTGATCATTTAACCTACCTACAAAATCAAATTATACCAACATTCAACACCATCAAAGATCTAAATGCCTTCTAACTCTATATTTACATTTAAATTATCCTCAACATGTGATTATTTAGATTTAATTTTTACCTTATTTACATTATCGTTTACTAGGCCTATCACTATATAAATTATAGGGTTTACTTATTTTCCCTACATTATGATGAACTCAACCTTCAAAGCCACATAGATTACCATATTCCTTGAGCCTCTTTTTCTTATCTAATTTTAAATTTTCCTTACCTTTAATCTCAATCTTAAATTTATTTTTCTTACATTGCTTATTTTGTCTAATTCATCATGAGTTGTATCTAAATCAACCAAGCTCTCATATTCCATTTAGAAGAATTCATAGATCAAGCCTCATGATGGCTATGGATCAAACTAAGGATCATATGGTTGAAAATATGCATACATTAGTTTATCTGTATGCAAAAGGTACTTTTGACCATGAGACCCATCTTGCTACTATGGATAAAAAGGGATATTACTAATACAACTTACATGCATAGATAGGATCTTGCAAAACTTGATCTAGGTGACACTAATCATTTAGATCTGCAAATGCTCTTCATAACATGTCCATGTCTATATCTTATAAAAGGGAAGTCCTTAAAACAATAGGTCAAAATATGAATACTTTTTTCTTGCTTCATGATACTTCCCATTAACAATCCACATCTTCCATTATTCTCTTCCCCCTTCCACTTATCCACTTGCTACTCATTTCACATTCACATCATATCAACTATGTTATCATTTTCTCCCATTGTACTTCTATTCCCCTTCTTATTCTTACCTCACATATACATCATGTAACCCCATTATACTTGAGCTCACACTCTCCCCCAATCTCATGCTATCATTCTTCCTATCCACCATTGTATCTCCATATACTCAACCTATTATTACTCACCTTATTATCCCTACCTCTACCATCCCCCATTCCACCCTTGATTATGTCATGAAGAATTGATGATTGTCAAAATGGAGTGAGTAATTTTCTATAAGTACAAAGAAAGACATTACTAGTGAAATTAAGCATAATCCTCTTGTTTATAACATCTTTGCATATCTATTTCCCATGTGTTTTTTGGCCCCACATTTTTAAATGTACAATGGTAAAGATATGATGACCAATCTTAGATCATTAAACACTACTAATTTGTATTATGTGTATGACGATTTCTTGCTTGCTAAACTATTTGTACACACATTTAAGGATTGTGCACTTGATTGTTTGTATTCATTGCTACATGACTCTATTTACTCAAATGATAAACTTGTGATTTTTTTCAAATAATTTGATGTCAACATTGTTAAGGTCACTATTTCTAATATAGTTGAATATAATTAAGGAAATAGTGAGTGTGTCCATGATTATAATATACATTTCTATCCTTGTTAATGAAAATGAATTATCAAATACCCAATTATGAGTTTCAAATATTATTTTTCTAATGTTTTCTCCTTACCATCCAAGATAAGGTCTATCTTAATAATTATAATACATTCATAGACTTGTATGTAAGTGTTAGAAATATTGAGCTTAAGTTATTAGAGGAAAATGCATTAATGTATTTAACTCTTCTAACACTTCTTCATATGCATCTTATTCTTTCAAGCTTCAATCAAAAAATTATTATAAGAAAGGTAATGAAGCATCCCAAAATAACATATCAATTGGCCTAATATACAAACAATGTCAATAGAAGTCCAATGGTCTCTAATGAAATTTTAACAAAGCCTAAAATTCCATGAAAATTAAGAAGGCTTCATAATCCACTCAATGTGATGTTGCAACATCTTTTAGGGATAACATGATTAATTAACCACCTATTCACTTAATTGATGCTTCTATATATGTTCTAAAGGTTATGATACCAAATCTTTTTGTGATTATATCTTATAGTTAATGAACATGATATATAAAAAAATGCATTTTTGAAACACAAGATTCAAGATTTAATTGATCTAATAACATGAAATGTGTCGAAGGAGTAAATGATGGGGGCAACCATTTTATTGCTCCCCAAAATTAAAAATTAAAATTTATGTGAATCCTTTTCCATATCATACTAAATCAAATATGTTAGTGTAAATAGTGTTTTTATCTACCTAGTTAGTTAATCACCTATCTAGGATTGACATATTCACACCTAGCTTAAGTTTACTTAGGTTTCTTTTGTTTTTGTCTCACTTCATAGCATTGAGACATGTGTCCTCATGACTTGAGACACCTATTGGCACTTGCTCGCCCACTTGCCAAGTGAGCTCACAAGTGTCCCACCTATAGAGGGGTAGGCAGTAGTTCATTCCTACCTTCCTACCTCCTCATCCTTGCTTATATATGAAATGATTGATCATTGTATCATACACTCTTCATTTTCACATTTAATAGACATACTATTGTGCATATTTTATTCACTTGTGGAAGTTGTTTCATTCTCTTTTTGATCTTGGCAATCTCCAACATGGTATTAGAGCCATGAGAGCATGCCCCTTCTCACATCAAGGTGACTCCCACATAGCCCTATAAACAGAATGTCATAAAGCCAAATGGATAGCACCATCACGTTCAAAATACTTGGGAAACAAGAAATACCTTTCATTTCATCAATTTTGATCATTTTCAATTTTTGACCTCTATGCCTATTTTATGAAGAGTAGTAGAAATAAATAAATAAATAAATATATATATATATATAGTGGAGGGCCAATTTGTCCTCTCCTCATCTTCTCATTAGGGTAGATAATTGCTCCATGAGAGATTTGGCCATTTTGGCCTCTTAGCAATCTTGCAAGAAATTTCGACCTATCTGGCCCATTTGAGGCAGTTTTGAAGCTTTACTTCATTGTCTGGCTCGAGGAAATTTGGATCAAGAGGCAGCAAATTTTCTTAACCATTCGACTTCTTTGCAAGCTGACTGACATTGTGGCCTCTCAAACATATTTCGCTCGGCCTTCACCAGCTACCTGTGGCCTCCATCCAGCTTCAACATTCATTATCGCCCCTTGAAAGGTTTCTCATGCCAGGCTTGAGGATTCTGATCAACATCTACGCCAACATACTAGAGAGTCGTCCCACCATTATAGATCTACGCCCTCCACAGGTGCCTCAAACCACACACTGCTTCTCTTGAGATTCCAGCATTTGCATCACTTACATAATCTACTCACTCCTTGGTTTCACCTGCGCATTACTACTCATGGATTTCATATTGAAGGTTTCCCACCTCTGCAGGACCTCTCGACCTACACCAACCACCCATTTTTCACTCGGCTTGCATTCTCTTTAGTTGCCTCAACCACAGCTTTAAGTCACGACCTTCTACTCCCTTCAACGCCCACCATACATATAAATGTTGCAGTTCTCACATGGAGTTGAGACGCCTGGGTTGGAGAATGCTACGGCTTGTTTGAGCCTAAGTCAAATTGCGACCTTATTGGGAGACTGCGTGGAGGAGATTGGAGTTTGGAAGGTGGCTTTATCTGCGGCCTCTCAACAGGCAAATCACACCTCTGTGCATTGCACAAATTATTCTTCAAAGGCATTCTCCACCACGGCCTTTTCAACTGGCCTCCACACCCCTCAAGCGTTAATGCCACTCCTTGCCTTGCCAACTCTCCAGCATGGGTTTTGAATAGTTCACATAACATATGTCAAATTTTTTTTTTTTTTTTGGATTCTAGCGGTTTCCACAATAATCCCCCTACTCTATGCATGCAGCCCTATTATAGAGTTTATATTCTTTTGGTCTTGTGGACATTAAAAGTCTTCTATTCTATTATATCTTTTTCTTAATCTTAAAACTGCTAATGGTCAAATAAATTGTTACTATTTAATGTTAAGCTTAAGTGGTTAGGGCAAAACGATGGCATATAAAGCTTGTAAAACAAGTTTTTTTTTGTTTTTGCGTAACTTTCAAATGGGGGGTCGGATTTTCAATTGTAAATAATAATTGGAAAGCTTGTTCTGACGTTGACATTTTCATGTTGAGACATTTTGAAAATTGTGCTGTTTAATTGTAAATTTTCACCTCTAAAGGTCAACAAATTTTAAAGGGGCATAACTTTCACTCCGTTTATCAAAATTTTACAATTTTTTTTTATTTCTATCAAAATTTTGTAAGGAATATGATTTTTCTTGTAAAAATATGATTTAGGTTGCCATTTTTTCATAAAATTGTAAAACCTTCGTGAGTTATAAATGAAATATTTTGGCATATGATCTTCACAACTTGTAAAATTTTCTTGCACATTATTCTAGGGGGCAATCTAGGTGTTTCTATTTTTCAGTTTGTTGGTTCATGTGATCATGTATCTCACACTAACTCCCTTCCATTTGAGTATTCTTCATAATCCTCCTAATAAATAGAAAATCAAATGTGGATATTGTGGGAAGAAAAGGCATACAACAGAAGAATGTCAGTTTTATCAAACTGAGAAACTAGGAAAAATTCTTCTTAGTCATGGTATTGTATTACTTGATCCTCTAGTTCCAACACGTGCAAAAACATCATTCAATATCACTTAGAAATCTTGTGAGACATCATCATTTGGGGATGAACTACATGTAGTCCGATGACTTGCATTAATATCTCATCTATCATATCACTTGTTGCTACATCTGAATCTAGTGTTGACTCATTCATGAGTTCTAGTGATTCTTTACATCAAGACTTTTCTTTCGTCATTCCACAACCACCACATAGGGATGCATATCTACCAAACATTACATGTTTGTTTGTAGAATTCCACCTTATAGATTTGGATGACACTATTGAAGAAATTTGTCTTCTATTTGATGATAGCTTTTATGAAGTTGCATCATCATTGTGATCTTTGGATATTACTCTTGCCTCCCTTACATTGGATTCTATCATGAAAAATTATACAAACATTCATAAGTTATCATCATCTGTAGTAGTATCAGATTCATATTGGTCCAGACATAACCATACATCAATGGTCCCTCTTCTAAAATCATATATGGTACCTGATCCATCTTATCAACATCTGTCAGTGTCACACATCAGCTTTGGCTTGGAGATATTTGAGCATCCTTTGAAGGCATCATTGACATCATTTCAGTCTTTAGATCATGTGCATTATTCAAAGGCATTCACCTTACTTCTGGCATATTCCTATCCGGATTGGGAAATCATTTTGCACACATTTGTGGTGTTGCTTCTTCCCAATGGGAGAAATGTTGTTCAACATTCATGGATCATCTTTAACATCTAGTGTCAAGCATCTTCCAACAATACATACATCATTATGAACGGAGGTTGCATGGTTTCTCTTGGGTAAGTCCACATAGTTGTGACACAAAATAGGGTCTTAAGATGCCACTTTTTTTTTTGAAATCAACAAACTTTGATATTTGACAAGAAAATGAAAATAGTTACTCTCAAAATTTGAAGATGTAATAAAAACAAGAGTTATAGTGTTCCAAATCTACTTTCTAAACTACTGTTTTTTTAAAATAGTGAAAGATTAAGGGTTTGAAAAAAAGGAGCAACACACAAAGTGTCCTGTTTTTATCAAAAAACATAACATAGTGTCTATTGTGCTCCCCCTAAAATGTTAACTTTTTTTAGAATTTAAAAAATCACTTCATTGAGAAATTAGCTAACACCATGTAGTTTATGCCAGTTTTTTCAACTATTTTTTTAATGAATATATTTTTTTTAATAATTTTTGAAGTGGATGTACATCCTAAAAACATAGATTTGAGCATGCTCCCCCTAAATTTGTTTCAAAAACTAATCAAAAATCAATTTTATTTTTTCAATATGTGTAGAATGGAGTCTAGTTTCTAAAAATGTAACTTGTTTTAAAATTCGTTGAATGAGTAAATAACTATACCCAAACTAGCACATGTTGGTTTTTGATAAAAAAAAATGGACACACTAACAAAATAAGTTAAAGATGAAAACCTTAATATAATCAAACCGTGAAAAAAATTATATGGTTAGATATCTAAGAGAGAGCTTAATGTCATCATGGTATTTTTATAATTTTGCATTAAAACACATGCAAACTTGATGGAGAGCATGACAAAAAATGTGTGAAATTTTTTACCCTTTCAAAAAATACATCTTTGGCATGAAATGGTCAAAATCCAATCCAAAGGGTTGGTAATTCTCAATTCAAGGAATTTGACACTCACCAAATGTGAATGATGAATTTTTAAAATGCATTTTATTTCTCTTTCTTTTTTATTTTGTCTTTGTCTTTTTCTTTCTCTATTAGTGAAAGTTATATACATGAAAAAAACATTTAAGTTGACATTCACATATGGACATTTACTTTCTTATATTTTAAGTTATATTTCATGTATATCTAGTTTTAGGATTTTTAAGAGTGGTTTCAGATCTCTTGGAATTATAATGAAAATTCTAGTTTTTGGAAGATCTTATAATTTTTTCAGACTTAGTCAAATTTCAATAATCAAAAGGTCTTGAATTTTAGTAATCAACAAGTTGTATCATCTTTCTCTCTCTCTCTCTCTCTATCTCACTCATTGTTTATCTCTTATGATCTAGACCTCTCTCTCTCTCTCAATCCCTTTATCTAACACCCTCCCTTGAGCTTAAGATCTACCTCTCTTTAGTCTTTATCTCCCTCCCTCCTTCCCTCTCTACCTCTCTACTCCCCTCTCCCTCTCTCTCCCTCCCTCTCTACTACTCTCTATCTACCTCTCTCTCTCTCCCTCCCTCCCCTCTCTAATTTTCTCATACGAGAGAGAGAGGGGAGATAGAGAGATGTAGAGAGGGAAGGAGGGAGGGAGATAGAGAGTAGAGAGAGAGATATGGACAAGTAGAGAGGTAGTTCTTGAACTCGAGAGAGAGAGAATTAGATAAAGGGATGGAGATAGTAGAGATAGAGGTCTAGAGCATAAGAGATAAACAATGAGTAAGATAGAGAGAGCGAGAGAGAAAGATGATACAACTTACTAATTACTAAAATTTGACCTTTTGATTACTAAAATTTGACATGTTGATTATTGAAATTTGATTATCTAAAAAATTATAAGATCTTCCAAAAACTAGAATTTGCATTATAACTCTAAGAGATCTAAAACCACTCACAAACATCCTGAAACTATATACATGAAATATAACTTAAAGTATAAGAAAGTAAATGTCCATATGTAAATATCAACTTAAATGTTTATTTCATGTATATAGTTTCACTGACAGAGAAATAGAAAGATAAGGACAAAAACAAAAAAAGAGAGAAATAAAATGCATTCTAAAAAGTCATCATTCATAGTTGGTGCTTGCCAAATAGGCTTGGTATGTCCAAGCCTTAGGCTCAGTCATTCAAGAAGTTTGGTGCTCGCCAAATGTTCAATTTGGGTAAAAAAAAAAAGTGGCATCTTAATTGTGTCACAACTTTGTGCGCTTACCCTCTTCTACTATCATTTTTGGGAGGAAGCATTTTCTCACATGGAGTTCATGACCACATTTTTTGGGGGGGTCACATGACCTCTCTTTTCTCTCCTTTGGGGAGAACATTTATTGTATTTTGTGCAAGAAGTAGTCCTTGGGGGGTCATCAGGAGTCCTCCATCTATCACTTTTCTTCTTGAATTATACATTTCATTTCATTGCATTTCTCTTTTGGAGAGGGGTTCTTTATTTCCAACTAGGTTTTTCTCCTTTACTCCACTTTATGAGATATTTGTACATGAATACCTAACATGGTCTAGTAGGAGGGACTCATCATTAGTGCATACATTACTCCCTAAGGTACACTTAAGGGGGGTGTTAGTGTAAATAGTGTATTTATCTATCTAGTTAATTAATCACCTATCTAGGATTGACCTATTCACACCTAGCTTAATTTTTCTTAGGTTTCTTTTTCTTTTGTCTCACTTCATAACATTGAGACATGTGTCCTCTTGACTTGACACCTATTGACATTTGCTCACCCACTTGTCAAGTGAGCTCACAAGTGTCCCACCTATAGAGGGGTAGTCAATAGTTTAGTCCTACCTTCCTACCTCCTCATCCTTGCCTATATATGCAAGGCTCAAGATCGTTGTATCATACACTCTTCATTTTCATATTTGATTAACATACTAATGTGCATATTTTATTCATTTGTGGAAGTTGTTTCATGCTTTTTTTTATCTTGATGTTCTCCAACAAAATATTGTTGATACTATTATAAAAGATACACAAGTAGAGGAAGTAGTGAATAGACCTTTATGATCATGTTCAAGAACTTTTAGGGTAATATTGGTAAACAATCTAAAGAATAATCTTTATCTCCTCCACCCATTGCATTATCTAATGATGGAATCTTAAATAATGGATATCATGGGTCCCTTTGTATATTGAAGAAGATATTGCATTAAAACCTATCGATGGAATATATAAATTGATCCTATATGCCAATTTAACATATGCATGGAATAATTTACTTTCAAGAATTACTATCAACAATCTATCGATAAGCATATTTGAGTGTAGCTTTATAATGCATCGATTCAAAATAATTATACAAATTGACTTTAAACTAATTTTTTAAACCCTTTTCAAATGTTAAGCATTTGCGACAAGTAATATCAAGTTTTAATATTTAACTCAAATCTTATCAAACTCGGATTTAATAAGTGTTTACAACACTTTATTTCCATTGCATTCTAAATACTAGTAACCTAGCAAATAATTAATGCAACTCTTGATCCTCTCCTTATTACAATAGAATCTAAAAATAAATGCAAAATAGACTACAACTTCATCAGATATAACAACAAGAAATTACCATGGAAAAAATCATGAAAATCAACAAATAACACCAATATAATGTGGTTAAATTCACAAATAATGAAGCTTCAATGTGACCATTGAGTGAGACCATCCTCTAGCCAAAGAGGTGGCATCCTCTAACCTTTGAAATCAAAGTGATTTTATCCTCTGATAGATTTGTGATTTTTCATCCTCAGATCCACATACTCAAATGTGAGTGCTTAAAATAGACTCTGAAAGGAATTTGATTAAGTTTAGATGATCCTTCTGAATAAACACATTCACTCCTTTATATCCTTCACAAATAATAATAATTCAACTACAAAACACACCAACAACTTTAGTTTTGAATAATGATCATGGGTGTGAAAGATTCCACTTTTGAAATTTATTGTAGCAAAAATAGACCATTGGTGACATTGTGACACATGATGGGAAGTCGAGAAGAGAACATAAATAAAGGAAGAAATATCTAGAATTGAGGGTTAGTCATACCACAAGACTCCACTATAGGTTGGATGTTGGGGGTCAAGCAACGAACATGGTGATAAAGAAACATTTGAAAGTCTAACAAATGCAAAGGAAGAGTGGAGGAAGGATATAAAATATTTATGGATAAGGAAATCCAAAACTTTTATAACTGATAAACACTTAAAGGACTAGGCATGCCTTCAAAATCAAAGACTTTGGAAACCTTATATAAAAAAAGGAGAAAGAAGAGGAGGAATACACACAAAATGGTAATTGGGGAAATGAAAGAAATATAAAATAGACCATTAAGTCTATAACATAAACTATTTTTGAAATGTTCAAATGGTCTTACACAAGATACACTAAAATGCATTACATTTTATCCAAAAGAAGTATATGTGCTTATCCATATAATTCCCACATCAAATAGGTTTAGTATTATTCTCGGTTGACCATGAATAGGGCAATGTCAAGTGGCACCATACATTTTATACCAATGCATTAACTTTGTACGTGATAGAAATTTTTTAATTATTTCATGTGATCCTTATCAACCTCCTTTTATGGTGGGGAGTTTTAGCATTAATACTTTCTAACCCAAGCTCAAGGAGCCTCTATATGAAATAAAAAATATTTATTTATTTATCCAAATGTTTTAAGGAGCAATAAATGAGGATGAATTAAGACTTGATACCACACCAAATTCAAACAACCCATGGTATCTTCAATTTTACAAGGAATGTAATGAGAACAAAAACTTTGGGATCATTCACATGAGCTCATATGTTAAAAAAGTTGCCACCACTTGGGTACAAATTTGGGCAATAAAAAAAATTGGCCCCCATTATTATACATGCTTCATACTCATATTTAACACACTTAATTAGGCCAACACATTGCTACATGTGTCGATTTTCACACCCCAATCCTCTCCTCAAATCATACTCAATATAATGCATTTATATAATTTGAGGAAATACTACATGCACTACTATGATTTCACTAGAATATCATCCATGCATATAGATTTAGAGGGTAACTCAATTTCTACTCTTTGATCCATAAAAACTATGACATGGTTATACCATTCCAAAGTCATGAAACTATAAATTTATATGGACATACAAGACTAGAATTATCTATTTGAAAATAAATTTAGAAACTTTAAGGAAATGAGAGCAAAAAAGAAAAACCACAAAAAGAGAAAGATTTACCCTAGAGAAATTTGTGTATGAGAGAAATCTCTAGCAAAATGTGAGGTACAAATCACTTAAAATTTAAAACTACAATGATAAGAAAAATCTTATGTCTCACAAGCCTTCTAACAAGTTGAATCTGACTCAATTCAACTAAGATCATCATCAAGCTATAAAAAACTTACTATTTTATTCTTTGGCTAAGTATAGTTTACTAGTAATTTAGAGAAATGTGCAAAATCCCTTCTAAATAAAAATTGCATACCCTCTAGATCCCCAATTCAATTTTACAAAGATTTTTAATTCTTTGAAATGTATAACATAAGTTCAAGAGTTGGAGTAAGTTGAACCTTTGAGAAAACTAGAATGACATGATTCATCTTTTTTACATATTGAAGGCACAACTTGTCTAGATAAAACTATCACATGACAATTCCAAAACTACCACTTGTTGGAAACTAGTAATTTTTCCCAAAAGCTAGAAACACTTAGTTTTAGTTTTCTCTTTTTCCAAAGCCTAATCTAGGATGTCCCATACCACCTCAAACATTATCCAGCATCCAAGTACCTACTAACTCTATTTTTAAATTCTCCTTGTTATTTGAGATGTTGAATCAAATCCTTTTATCACACATCTTGAATTTCATCTATTAATCTCTAGAACTAATAATTGTGTTTGATGGATATTTCTATAAATGATAACCTTATCAAATTGAGCATTATATACATGCAACATGATTTAAGGTAAAACTTGAGTATGGTTTCATTTTGGTTGGTATGATTTCACTTTGGTAAGGAAAAGTCAACATTTATTTACATAGTACTATATATCATTAACTATCACCTTTTGGCCTGAGGTGGATGCAATATGGTTTTTTGACCCTCACAATTGCTAGAGGGAGAGCATCATATAAGAGAGGGGGTAGATCATGATAGTATGTGAAGGTTTGAACCTATTGAGAACTATCCCACATGTATACAAGCTTACATGTTGTCAATCTTGATGAGTCTATAAGCATGATAGTGGTATTATGCCTATGTGTGGATAATTGTTTAAATATTTTGCACCAGTCATTATCTACCACATAATTATTTTAATTCACATGGTTCTATGATGGCTATGATATGGTTCTGGTATTCCATATTGGTCATTATCTACCGCCCTCATTGAAGGGTAAGTCTACTCCCAATTTGCGACAAGTGTGAGGAATTGCTAAGTTTTTGGCTGGAGGAAAATCACTTAGATGATGCTCACCCTCCTTACAATTGATGTACTCCAAAGTGCTTACACAAGTACAATGGGTGACATATTTATGTATGACAAAATAATTTTAAAGTATTTGTATTGAATGGTTATACACATATATGCAAATGAATGGGTAACTATCCCTAAAATAATTTTATATTTTTTATGTTGTATCCAATGAAAATATAATATGGTTTTGTAATCATAAATGAATATTGATGTTTCTTGAAAATATGCTTATTTTTAAAATTCTGAATGGTATTTGGAACTATTGTTATTGCATCAATGTATCCTTGTTAAGACTCTTGTAGAACTTCTGTTCAAGTTTTTTTTTTTTTTGAAGGATATAGTATTAACATGGTTGGTTAATTTATTAATATAAAAATTTAATAACTTTCAATAAGATCCTAGGAGGGATCTTACATTTTACAAATCACCCCTTACCAATGATATGCATGGAGACATTAATCTGTAGATTTTATTTGAATTTATGTGATACATATTGATAGGTGTTGTTAGAGTGTTATCAAAGTGAAGATAGTGTTAGTGTGTTGGATGTATCTCTTTATTGAATATTAATACATGCTTGTCCTCTTTCTCTCATCAAGTTTATTTGTGAAAGGGTTTCTCCATGTAAATCTTGTAGTCATATGGTTTGCTAATTTTATTCTTAATTTTTATTTTAGCAATCACATAATCATCACATGCTAATACTTGGATAAACATTATATTTTAGATTTGTATACACTTGTAAGATATTTTTTTGTGGTAGTTTCACCTTGTTTCTCAATATTTAGTATAAGAGCTAACAAAAATTGTATAAAGAGTGATGTATTTCTATTAAGTGTTTGTAGTATGAAATTTGGCATTGCGTGATTTTGTAGATTTGTGAAAAGGATTAAAAATCATGGCTTCTACTTCCCATGTGGATATTGAGAAATTTAATGGTACTGGTTACAAGATGTTGAAGTTGAATATGAAAGGTATACTTAAAGAAAGAGATTGATGGTTGCCTATTTCAAAATAAATAAAGTCATCAATTTTGTGATGAAAACTGGTAGAAACTAGATAAGAATGCATGCAAAACCATTTGGTTGTGTCTTGCATATTTATCCTCTTGAATGTTTTGAGGGGGTCATTATATTCAAGTTGCAAAAGAAGATAGGCAATATCCATTAAACCAAAATTCTTACTAGAAATTTGTATCTCAAAATATGGTTGTATTAATTAAAAATGAAAGACAATGATTTCAATACAAAGTATTCAAATGTGTTTAATTTTTTTTTAATCAACTTGATTCTCTATATGTTAAGTTGGAAGAAGAGGATACATAAATCTTATTACTTTTTTCTTTACTTGATACTTGGAAAAATACAATTGTAACCACTAGTGGTAGTTGTACAAAGACAACAATGGATAATCTTATTACTAGTTTTCTTTCATAGGAGAATAGAAGGAAATCCATGAATAAAGGCTCAAAATACATTTTGCATGTATGGGAAAGGTTTAAAACAAAAGGAGGGCCTTAATGGGATAAGAAGAAAGATAGATCAAAGTCTAAAGGATGTTTTGAAACCCTAGTGAAGAGTATAGTTAAGTGTTGGAATCGTGGAAATAAAGAACATGTGAAGAAGGGATGAAAAAATAAGAAAAAGATTTTAGATTCCTCCACATAATTTTTTTCCAATGATGGTGATAATGATGTTTATTTATTTATGTATTCTAATACTATTAGTGATGGTGCTTGTTTTATTGATTCAAGTTGCTCCTACCATATGACTCCTCAAAAGGAGTGGTTTTCTAATATTCTT
>VDFB02369270.1:0-29026 GCA_007258455.2 Sequoia sempervirens
ATCAAATTGGAAAAAGACAAAAGTGACTTCACTGAACTAGCGCCTGATTTAGAAACTTTCCCGGAGATTGATGTTGAAGATAAAATTTTCCATTCGAAAGCTGAGTGCAAGCCAAGTTCGAACTTGATTTAATGGAAACAATTGAATATTGCTAAATGGGTCGAACTTCTCATCTTTATAATTGAATTCGCTTCTCATTTTTCAATCATTCATTTTTTGAAAGAAAAGTTGTGAGAAGAAATTTTGGCTAAGTCAAGAAAGTTGAGAAAGTTTGAAGCAAAGTGAAGGAAGCGAATTCATACCAACTAGCACTGTGATCTTGATCATTTCATTTTTATTTTTTCCAAAAGAGCTAGGCAGATTTATTTTCTTCACTTCATTCTGGCATCAAAACTTCGTTAATTCTTTCATTTCCATAATAATTTTTTCACGAAGTTTGATTTGTCAATTAGCTGGAATATTTTTCAAGTGATTTAAATTTTAAATTTTAAATATTCTCTTTGTATCTTCTTGCAGATTTATTTTCAAGAGAATAAAAATGAAGTTCGCCAGTAAGGGTTCGCAGCCACAGTCAAAGATCAAATCCAAATGGGAAAACATTGTGGACACCAACCTAGGCCATGTTGACTTTGATGATTTTAAGAAAAGAATGTACGGAAGTGATGAATTTTTACCTATGCCAATTGTAAGAAGGATGATGCGCAACGGTATTGTTCATGCAGCTGGATTTCCACCAGCAAAAGAATGTCCAAAGCTCACGGTAGAGTGTGCATTGCATTATAATGCACAGGAAAGACAGATAGAAGCACCTGATGGAAGAGTACTGGCATATCTGACTGGGCCAACCATACAAGAAACATTTGGAATTCCAACTTACCACCGGACATCTTATCGAACCAAAGATGATGCATGTAAACTTTACCAAGATCAACAAGATCTCTGTGCATCAAATACTCGGCCGTCTTAGCAGTTGGTGAAGCCAGGACTTTGTAATGTCCCAATTTTGCGAGCATCCAAAGTTAGGTGGTTTTAGCCTGTTACGGCCTTCGTAGGCTAATATGTCCTGGTTAGAGGGGTCTCTTTTTGGCTGATGATGGGAGAATCTCTCCTTGACATCTACGTGTAGGTTCAAGTAGCCCTTGATTGATTGATTTCATGTGCACTATCTATAGTAAGTCAGCCGGCAACCAATTCTATTTATAGCAGGGCACCTAAAGTTCACATGTTGGCAGTGTCGATTCCCAAATTCAGTTGAGTTGGTGAAATAAGGAGTTTTGCCTAAGTTATAACGTTTAATTATTATTAAAGGTGACTTTAATAATAATTAATATTTTAATATTATATTATAATATTATATTTGCACTTTATAACTTGAGGGTCCATTCATCATTAAAAAGGGGGCCATTTTAATTAATTACTTGGGCGCCAATTTCAAGGACATATTTTAATATTCCAAAGTGCAAATATTATATTATTTTAAAATGTTTTAAAAGGCAAATTGGAGGGAATTGGCCTATTATCTTTCAATCCCACATTGGTGAGAAAAGTGTATGAGTTCCTCTAGGAAAAGTATAAAAGAATCTTAAGGGGCTCATTTGGAATTATTCAGAATTGATTATTTGATATTAGTTTGATAATTTCTCATTGGCGTTTGGGGAAGGGAGCCCAAGGGTTTCTGCTAGCGTATCGGCTTTGGAGAACGAAAACTCTCCATTGTATCAGCATTCTGAGGTTGTGGAATATCAGCTGAAGGTGTTCACTGTTGGCTTCATCCAGAAGTCAAGTCTATGCTTCATCAGATTTATTGCTTCAGATCTACAGGAGATTGTATTTCCGGGTATGCACATATTTGTAAAAGCTTTGAAAGAAAATCAATAAATTAATTGCATTGCTGCAGTAGGGTTTATGTTTACATTTCTTGTATTTGATTTCTTGACTTAAAATCTATGAGAAAATACAAAAAAATTACAAATCCTTATCATTTAGCATAAAAAAGCAGTATTAGAGGCAGACGGGTTTCTTACAGACCTACTGCCAAAAAAATGCCGAAGAAGTTGGCCAGAACTGATTTTAAAGAAGAATACGGAGATATTGTCTTACTGCTGAATAGAATGGTAGGCAATCCTCAGGGTGCGCCTTTTGAAACCTGGATGTATTATTTCATTGATGAAATAACTTTTGGGGTTAAAATGTTCAACTGGTCTAGAATGATCAGTGACAGTCTCCATGAGCAGTTGGTCAACCTGGAGAGAACCAAGACCTTCCATATGAGTTCTTACGTCATATATCTGCTTGCAAGGACTTACAAATATACTGGCCTGATTTGCAAAGGTGTAGTCGGCAATGGCGAAGGAGAGTTCAAGTCCTACGATTGCTATCCACAATTGCAGTTGAAGGAGAAGACACACTTCCGACGGGCGCATGATGCCTTTCTTATGTATATTACTCGAATGCTCCAAGGCAGAACACATCAGAGGCTCACCCATGAGGCCAAAAGTCTGATTGGCAGATATGGATCCTAGTTCATCCAGTTTCCCAAATTTACTTACATCAGGATACAAGGATTCACAGGTCGCCCATACAGACTGCCCATTTATCCTACCAACAAAATAGTTTTGTTGGAAGTTCTAAGGCAATTGGAGACATATCAGAATATCCAAAGGCCAAAGCAGAAAGTAGTTTTCACTTTTCCACTCTTCATCGGCAATATGGAAGAATCATGTCCATCGACGCAAGCGGCAGAGAGTGCTCGATTAGAGATGCAAAGATACCCGTTCATATCCTACAAGCCCAGAAGTGACTTTGATCCACTCCATCACATTGGGAACCGTGGACGAAGAGAAATACAGACACAGAATAGACTTAGAAGATTTTTGGGGCCAATGCAGCTGATGAATATGATGTGAGAAAAAGACTGTGGTCAAGATTGCCGTTGAATGTGATAAGGGCGATAGAACTCTTCCGAGTACCTGATCAGTTGGATGATGATGGAGTATATGTGGCTGCGGCCGGGCTTCCGATGAAAGGAGCCACTTCCTCCCATCGGATAGTACAGAGCTGGAAAGCTTAACTGACAGCGTTCATAAAGGCCTATATTCAAATATTCCCAATGGTGGATATAGACTAGAGCCTGGGATTTTATAGAAGGAATGTATAATTCACATATGAATTGATGGGTGATACATAGTCTTTTTCCTCAAATCATAGAGTGCATCATGGAAGTGGACCAGCGGATATATAACTTAGAAAAAGAGAGAAAAAGAGATTGATGACAACACCATGAGGAACAAAGAAGAAAGCAGTAGATGAAGGGTTAGCTCTCAAAGAAAGAAGCATGAATCAGGGCCCCTTGTTTGGCTACATCAAAATATAGATGAAATATTGACCATGGAAAGAGAGTCTTAGGAACAAGTCAATTTATGCATGGAGTTGGAGATATGGAACCAATACAATTAGAAGATAGTGATGCAGCCCTTCTCCCTCTGAGACTTCGAATTCTAATGGAGACAATGACATGGACATCATGGATGGGAAATTTAAAAGGGAATGATTTCCGCCCTCAAGGGGAATCCGAGGGAGAGACCCATCCGTTACAAGAGATTCATGATATGCTAGAAGTTCAAGATATGCAGAAGTTTAGGATATGCGAGGATGATGGAATTGAGTGATCAAGCATCAGTTAAGCTAAAAGAGACTAAAGATAAAGGGCGCCCGATTAGAAATTAGGAAGAGAATGATATGAGACTTCTTGAGTAGGCTAAGGCGAGGTACCACAAGAAAGCCAACCAAGAAATTTTTTGCCATACAAAGAGATGAGGCTGGTAATTGCACAATGCAAATTGCAGTGCCTATAGTTGATAAATTCCAAGACAAGATTGCCCCAAATGAATATGCCATCACAACTATTGATATGGGTCCGACAACGAAAGGACAAGAAGTTGAGGACCTAGATAATTCTGTTGCCACCATCAAATCTAGGCTAGAGAAAGAAGTGGCGAAGAAGGAATATAAAAGAGAGATTGAGCGTCTGAAAGAATATATCTAGCATTTAACCAGGCCACTCAATCAAGGTGACCAATCAACACCTCCACTTCCAAACTCTTCATAGGAACTGGTCAGAAATCTTGAAGAGGAGTTGACTACAGCCAGAGAAACTAAAGAATGGATGGCCGAAAAGAAAGAAGAGGCGATGGCATTCGTAGAAAAGTTGGCATATGTGTATGAGCAAACTTCCTTTTTGCTATCACGAATGGAAAACTTGGCAGAAGCATGTGATGGTCTCCAAGACATTCAGAGTAAAATTATCCCATGTCTTCGAGAGATAAAGGGCATTCCCAAGCAGAGGTTGATTGATGAAAAGATTATTGAAGCTGGAGCTGCATATGATTTCAGTGGCTAGTACTACGCACTAATCTCACGAGGAGAAGTCCTGGAAAGGGTAAAGCAAGATGGTGCCAAAATTGAAGAGCATGCAAAGGAGATTCGGAGTAAGATTTACCAAATGGCTACAGATATGCTTGACAGAGATATTGTCTGAAAGAAACACTTACAGCCAGAAAATTTAAAAGAAAAAGTTCAAAAAAATTTCTCCACCACTTCCGGGCCAATCATGAAGGAAAATTTGATCAAGGCATTCAACTTCCTGACCGTTAGAGATACTTTCTTGCTACATGAATCAAAATGGACGATCACCTTTGCAGAATGTGCAGAAAGTCTAGACTTGCTGGAGTACAAAGTCAATGCGCTGCCAGACATTACCATGGAAGAAGTCGGCATGATCGTGTCCAGGTTCACCGAACGTAGTGCTTTGCAAGTGGATAAGGATGCAACTCCCAGTACATGAAGTTCTCTGCAGTTAACTGAATGTTGTTTAGGCAACCCTAATTAGGGTTTAGTTATGTTTAATCTAGGCCGTTAATCTCATTTTGATCTTGGCCATTCATTGTAATCTGGAAACTCTATATAAACCCCCCCTTCTCTCTCATTTTATCAATTAGAGATTAGAGAATTCATCAAGGATTAGAGATTAGAATCATTAGAAGAGATTAGAGGAGATTGTAGAGAATAAGAGAGAGAGTTTTATGAAATTGTTGCAAAAGAATATCTTGATAATAAAGTTCATAATGCATGAGATGCTTTGAATCCTTTCATTGTCAAATGGTTGCATGGTTGCATATTTCTCTTCCTCGTACGGTAGATTTGAGTTAGAATTTCATTTGAATGTATGTTAAGGGAATGATAGATTGATAGCAAAGATTAGTGAAACTTAGCTCATACTTTCTTTGAGTGGATGCTTTTCATTCAATGCGTAAAGTTAGACTGAGCTTTATTGTGGATGCTTCAATGTTTACTTCGAATAATGTTCTATTGATGGTATTCTTTGTGGTAAATAAATTTTAAGCACAAATCTTAAAAGATTGCACTTGCTTTGTGTAGTTGTCGTTTAGCGTGGCGAAACAAAGTATTGTTTATTTAGTTTCACTCAATCCTTGCCGTCTCTTGATTTCGTAGGAATAGCATAAGATTTCTAAACCCTTACTCTTTTTTCCCTTTTTTTATCTAAAGTCAAAAAATTCCAAAATGATACTATATTCGTGTCTTTGCTTTTCTGAGTAACTTAGCAAAAGTAAATCCCTATTGTGCCCCCGACAAATCACATCAACCACAGAGCTTATCCACATTTAACTGAAACATTGGAATTGTTGTATGATCTTTCTTGCAGTCTTAGCATACGAGGTAGTTTTTCAAGAGGGGATAGAGCGTCTCTGACACTTTATTCTAGAATGCTTGTTGTGTCATAAAACATGCATCAACAGGTAGTTTGTGAAGTTGTGGAATTGCTCAAAGAATTCTTGGTATTGTGTTTCCAAAGCATTCATCGAATGTCGACTGAGACTTTGTGAGTGCATTCCTTGGCCATTTTTCTTCAATGTTTGTATGGAATTTCACGACTTGAACTAGGTGTGTTGAGTCCCCTTAGATATTGTATGTGGGTTTACACCGATATGAAAGAAGAGCTTTAGCTCTAATATCAATCATCCAATTTCCAAACTAAATTGGTGGATGATTTTGTAGATTAGCTAGTAATGCAACAAGGTCATAGAACATATAAAGAAAAACATATATGCTAACCATAACAAACTTAGATGTGTTAAGGCTTATGGGATATATGCCACTTCTATTCAAGAATGAACTTGATGAATATACAAAGAGGTAGGAAGAGGATATTTGATGCCTTTTCTACTTTACAAAATGTATAAAGTAGGTCATTATACAAGTAAGTTGTCAGCTAGGCTCGAAAAATGTGCTAACAAGTGTCATTTGCAAATGGTGTGTTGGCTATGTGGATGGGGTGATGATGGATGTCAAATCTATATGGTGTTAGTTGTATTGTAGGGACATGTGTAGATATTGCTGTGTTAGATTTGTATGGTGCATGGTGGGTGATCATGTTCTATGGAACAAAGGCCTCTAGGTGGTGCATTTGTATGGAAGCATAACATGTGTATGTGGATGCTCCATGTGTTGCACACATATGGTTTAGCTAGACATTGGCATGTGCAATAATGTGTATTATTGCAAAATATCTGAGTAGTGCTGCATCGTGGCGTGCAAGAATTGTATGCAACTTGACAAGGACAATGTTGTGTGTGGATGCCAAGTACTGTATGGTGCATTTTGAGTGAAGCTAAGTGTGCAGATGATGTTGTTGAAGAGGACTTGTGTTCATATCAATTAGAGTTCTTCATTTCTTTGCCAAGCTTGGATATGACCCAAATTCTATTATTTGATCAACATATCTATTTTCTCTTGCCTCAACTTCTCTTCTTCTTGTTTCTTTGGTAGCCTTCTTTGAGATCTTAGCCCCCTTCATTCAATTATCACATATTGCAGATCTACTAGAACAACATCCTAAATATTCGGGTAAATGACCAGATGAATATCAATATATTTTGTTGTTGCTTCAACTATCTACTCATTTCCTTGATTTATCATTCTTCCTTCAAGACACCTTTTTGATTCCACATGGCTTTTTCATGTGTCATAACAATACTTGAGATTCCTCAACCCTTTCTATATCAACCCTTGATTTTGGTTTTTCTACTTCATAGCAAACCTTTTTCTCTATGGTTGTTGGCATTTCCATAGCAAGGGTTTTTGTCTACCACTCCCAACTTCTTCAAGCATCTTTTTTTATGTTTCTAAATTTGATACTATTTTAGTGCATTATTTATTCTAGTAGGTGAAGAGTTTGATGACAAAATTCATTTGGTTACCTTTTTTAGAATGTTTGCTTCTTATTAGGCTTCTTTGGAGTTGGGGTTCTATGAGATGGTGCATCTTTTCTCTTACCTTCACTCATATACAATTGTTGTCCCTACTGTTACTGTTGATGGTTTTTTGGAGACACTTGTTCTTCCTTCTTGTGATTGATTTCCTTGTGGTTTGAGGGTTCTCCCATGTTCAACTTCCTTCTCCCATTCTAACTAGTTTATTAGAGCATACCTTTTTCTTGCAATTCTTTCTTGATGAATAGTCATCTAGTCAATGAATCTCTCAACCCTAACACCTTGGCCTCTTCTTCTTCTTTGAGTTGTAGTGGCTTCTCCCTTGAATTGTATTTGCAATCTTGTACACCTCCTAGTGGGGAGGTTTGTCTTACTTCCTCTTTCCACCTATTTGTGTAGGTATTCCACTCATAGTTGGAACACTTGTCAAGGATTTGTGGGTTAAGTCTTGGTAGATAATTCACAAGTTTTGTAGTGAGTTTTAGACTTGGACTAATAAGTTTTAGACTCAAACTTGGCTGCTATAGAAAATTTGTGGCAAGGGTTTGAAAACCATCTTTTTTCTTTCATTTTTTCTTCATTCTCATCTTTGGTAGGGGTTTGAAAGCTAATTTTCACTTGTGAAGATCTTGTTGAATTGGAGAGAGAAGCAGAAGTAGTAGAGGCATTGGTGGAAGACATACTTGAGGAATCATTCACTCCTCATGATGATTTAGATTTACCTTCTAGTTCAAGGCTGATAGGACTAGTGTTAGGGAGGGGAAGAAGATATTGTAAGTTGTAGTTGTTTATTTATGACATATGTTATATAATTATGATTTATAATTTTATACGATGTTTGACTTTGAAGCTTTGAAATTTTGAATTTTGAGTGTTTGAGGGTCATGCCATATGTAATCTTCAAGTTATGATAAATTGATAATTAAAATAGATTTATATGTTCTCTAAATTCATTCCTTGTGCTTCTTATGCATTAATTTCATTTTTTATTTGTTTGTCAAGTCTTAAGTCTGAGTCAAAATTTTGGTCTGTCAAGTCTGAATTTTCTTGCTATTGGAACTTTCACTTGTTATATCTATTATTTCCGAACCTGCTTTAGAAGAGAGTTCTCCTTGTGTGCTTTCTTCTTCCTTTGTATTCCATGGTATAATGTACATTAAGTTTTCACAGTCCATTAAGAGCTTCTAGAAAAAGCTATATAGGCCTTGTTTACAACAAAAGAAAACATAACACATTTTTTTCCAGAAGCTCTTACTATCATCCCATGGTATTTTGATGCTTCTTATATCCTCATCCTTATCTACTATTTCCATTATTCGTACTTCTTTTCACTGTCAAGGTTGTGCATCATCTCATTTTGGCTTTATTCTTGCTCCAACATTCTTTGGCAATGTCTCTATCCCTTATTATGTGATCTAGAGCGTCATTTAGCACTCTATATGGTAGTTTTGGTGTCTTTTTGACACCAATTCTTTTATCCTTTGCTCCCACATGAAAAATGTTGTGATTATATGGGACCATCATGAATTATTTAAAATGCTTAGCAACTTTCATGCCAATGTGTTTATCTTCTTTGCTTTGAACTTGCCCCCTCATATCCAAGTTCTATGCTAGTGAAGGAGAATTGAAATTACTCCCTTGTATCCAAGCACTAAGCTAGTGAAGTACAATACTATCAACAAGATTAGGGTTCCAAAATTGAATGTATTTTTACCTTTATTTTTGTGAGATTCTCCATCAATGCCATATGTAATCTTCAAGTTATGTAATACTATCATCCCATGGTATTTTGATGCTTCTTATATACTCATCCTTATCTACTATTTCCATTATTTGTACTTCTTTTCACTGTCAAGGTTGTGCATCATCTCATTTTGGCTTTATTCTTGCTCCAACATTCTTTGGCAATGTCTCTGTATCCCTTTTTATTATGTGATCTAGGAGCTTATTTAGCACTCTATATAGTTTTGCGTCTTTTGACACCAATTCTTTTATCCTTTGCTCCCACATGAAAAATGTTGTGATTATATGGGACCATCATGAATTATTTAAAATGCTTAGCAACTTTCATGCCAATGTGTTTATCTTCTTTGCTTTGAACTTGCCCCCTCATATCCAAGTTCTATGCTAGTGAAGGAGAATTGAAATTACTCCCTTGTATCCAAGCACTAAGCTAGTGAAGTACAATACTATCAACAAGATTAGGGTTCCAAAATTGAATGTATTTTTACCTTTATTTTTGTGAGATTCTCCATCAACTGTCAAAATTTTGTTGTTCAAAGCTTTCACTCTTTTTTGTTCACCACCATATCATATGCAACCCTGAGAGCTTGGTTAGTGATGGAGTCTTTTCTGTTCTTGTCTAGAAGACCTTCCAACTTACCAGTTTGTGGCATGTTTTACTCTATCCATCTGGATGTTGTTGATGGAATGCCCTAGTGTCTTTGGTGGTGCTGGTGACTTTGATGATCTGATCTAGTGTGGGTCCTTTCATCCATTTTATTCGGTCTATTCCTTTGTTCACCAATCTTGTGCTATGGTGGACAATCCTCTTTTTCTTATTCTTTCATGAATTGTGCCTAGAATACAGTTCATTCATATTACAAGGTATATCCAAATTAACTCTAGCATTGGGCTTCCAAATGGGCTTGACACTCAATTCTTTTTGTGTAAGCAAGTTAGCATTATTGTTGTTTATCTTTAAGTGGTTCAAGTTCACTATCTTTGAATCAATGCATTTTTGTAGATCCTTGAAGTGGCATACATACTATGGTATCAAAAAATCACCCCATTCGGATCTGAGTTATGCAATTTGATCTTTAAAAAATATTGCTGTAAGTAAATTTACAGAATATATAAGCCCAAAGGGCAGTCGAACCTAGAAGATATTACATCAAATGTGACAGGCCCAGGAGAGAACCAATCTTGGGGACAAAATTAAGAATCAGCAGCTCCAAGCTGGTAGCCACTGTATAAAACAAAACTACACTTCAACAAACTTACGGAACTTCAGAAGGAAAATAAGAGTTCTTAAGCTAATCAGATCCAGTTGCCCCTTAGCTTAAAAAAAAACAGTTTTCAAAATATAATCAGCACGACTGCCAAGTAACCACTCAAACCAAGAATAGCCCATCAAAGTCTCACCCTCAGCCAGGGAATTCTTGGCCTCATAATCCACAAATGCGTCAATCAACCTATCCTCTTGAGCTTTGAGCTCAACATCAGCAACAACAAGCTGACCCAAAGCATTATCCAAGACAACATCTATAGGAGCAACATTCAGTATCTCAAAATCTCTGACAGTGTTATCAACAGTCCTCTGATTATTTGTAATAGTAGGAGCATCACAACTTAATCTGTCCCACTTTATGTTCCACCAATTTTCCAAGATGTGGATGGTAGGGCATTAGGCGATGTGGTTTTACTTTTGGGTCAACTTTTCCGGTTGGTCATTTTTTAGGGGATGGCAGGGGACGACAATTCCTAGCATGGTGGTGTGCATCCATGAACAAAGTTAGCTTCCAAAGTGCAGCTAACATTTTTTTCCTTCAGTGTCTTCCCTTGCATTTGACCTCTTGTGATACCTTCACAAGCTTCACTCAATATGACATCCCTTCTTCATGTTTCATGTTTATATAGTTGGCTTTCTATTGGTGTGAAGGGAATTACATGTCTGGCAGTATTCTTCATTTCAGTGTTATGGGTACTCATGTATACTGTGAGATCACCAAATATATCACAACATTGGATGTGATTGTAGATTAGAAATGGTAGTGACAACTTTGGACATGTGCGGCATTATGCAATCCTTTAGTTCATATTCTAATCACTTAGATGATGAGATTATATGATTAACAATCATGTTCCTTTGGATTGTAATGAGTTGAGGCATTTTATATGCCACTATAATATTTGATAAAATGTGCTATGATAATGAGATGTGAATGTAGAAGGTAGAGAAGCAACATAGAAATTAGTCATAATAGAAGAGTTGAGTGAGAAATACTAGTGCTAAGTGTATATGCATTTAACATTCCAAAATCTCATAACTCCCTTTGATTTTAAGTGCATAATAAGTTAAGTAGACTATATAATACTGATACTTTTGTTTGCGTTTGCATTTGCTCTAATTGAGGTCAAGATCCCTTAAATTTGTGTAAAGACGCCTGACTTATGCCAATAACATGTTTTGGGAGTCATCTTTTATTTTTTGCATGTTTCTTTGTAAGATCCCTCGGTTGCCAAGAATTTTGCAATAAGCTTCTCTCCTTTGAATAAGTGTGATCTTGGAATATTTTCCTCAACTGGGTTTTTGTCTTCTCTAATATCAATCCTTGAAATATAATTTTACCCTTGATTGGCCTTTTCTAGCTTTACCATATTTTAAATTTAAATTCTTGGAACATTAGCCACCTATAAGCTCTCCCTTGTATTACTGCTCTATTAATCATTGGGTTTTTTTAATTGCTCATGGTTTGTGAAATGTACAATAGATACACCACATCCAATGTCACTTTCTATGTTGCTGTAGTTCTGTTCCGCTGTGGCAAATTTGTACTTTAAAATTAAATTAAATGACCTATATAGTTCTCTCATGGTTGTGCTAATATCCATACCCATTGCCATCTTTGATGCATCTGAATGAACAAGAAATGGTTCCTTCCAATCTGGGTTATGAGGACACGTGCCTTTGCCAATTTGTTTTTCAACTTCTTAAATGCCTCAAATCCATGTTCCTTAGTGTTCATTTTTTCCGCAATCCATGAAGATGAGAATGAGAGCTATTAACAATACTATTCTTCCATATAATCATGACATTTTAATTTTCTTTTTCAGCATTTTTAATTGTTTTTTTTCAATTGCTTTTTTCTATCCTTCAATCCTAATCTTCTTGTATCCTGTGCTGTCTCCTCTCACCTTGGCCCCCTCCACGTATTTATTAGGCTATTTGCAATCCATTCATCCATTTTTTTCTCATCTTGATGATGGATTACAGAGTGTGATCTGAAATGTTGATGCAAGACAAGTTTACACAATTGAATCTAAAAGCTCTCTTACTAATCCTCGTTCCAATCAAATTGCACATTCTTTTCTAGCAATTCTTTTATTATACTTTATGGATTTTCTATAATAGCTAGTAAAACCTAGGAAATTTCACATATCTTATTTGATTTTTGGGTGGAGCAAGGTTCAGCATCACCATTATCTCTGTAGGATCTAACCTCAACCCTTATGTACATGTTATATGTTCCAAGCCTGCAAAAATATGTTTGTTCAATTCAATGAAATTCGTAGATATTTATACTTTTAAAGCATTAGCCTCAACACATGTAAATGGTCTTTTAACAACACACAATGTCCAGTCATCAAGGTGTGCCTCCAAGAAATCATTGATAAACTCCCTAAACGGCTCTATCATAATCCTAAATGTTGAGAGAAATGGATGGATAATCTTACTTACAAGTTAATTTGGTGTTTAATATTAGATTTACATCAGACTTATTATCACCACAAATCTGAATCCAAATCAACAGCAATGGAGATAGTCAAGCACACATAAAGTATACATAACACCTCATATACCCTAGGAAAACCCAAACCCTTTTGGGTAAAACCCAACATCAAATTAGTACCACTCACTATTATTGATGAAATATGATTCCAATACAATGAGAAAACTGATCTATGATGTCTCCACTCTATGCTTAAAATCTAGTAAAATTGCATCAACATTTCAACAACACCTCCTTACTCGAAAAGCAACACATCTCTGTGTTTCAAGCCACCATCCCAAGCCTCTATATATAGGCAAGAGAGCAACATGAAAACTTACGAAGTTTTCTAAATCAATGCACCAATTGACATTTCAAAATGTGGGCACCCAAGTTTGACCACGAGTTATTCCAAGGCAAACCATACTACATGCATTTTGATGTGACCTCTAAACTAAATGCATCTCCAATGTTATGACACTACAAAGTGGTCCCATGATTGTCTTAGTGTGGTGTCAACGTTTAATTCAAAACAACTTTACAATGTTATTTATGCAAGGTGTACAAAAACTAACCTAATGCTAAACACTACTCGTGGATTGTCGAATCCAAAAGACATAACATTGAACATAATGTACCTTCATTAAATAACCAAGATTGTCTTATGTCTATACTAAGAATTCACTAGTGAATGTTTTTGGATGAATTGTCTTGGGTCTATCCTTAAAATCCATCAATGAATAGTTTTGTATGACCATGGGACTTATCCAATCTGCATCCTCCATTGGTTTTATCAAATTGTTGACTAGTATGTTCGCGTTTCAATTTGCACCTGTGGAATGCAGATTAGAAACAGACAACTATGCATAGATAAATTGCTCTTCAAATTAGGAGGGGAAGCTCCCTCTTCGCTAATGATGCTTAAAGAAAGTAAACAAACTGTTGGCATTTCAATTCACACCTCTAGAATGTAGATTAGAAATGGATAGCTATGCACAAATAAATTGCTCTTCAAATTAGGAGGGGAAGCTCCCTCTACATTGATGATGCTTAAAGAAAGTAAACTAAACTATTTGCCAATTTTTTTGTTCTCAGCTAAGAGCACAAGGTTATAAAACTCTAGCATCGTAGCTGAGGTTTTCCCTTTTCCAGAACTTCAACTACAACTAGGCCTATTCTATTGACGCTTCTAGCAACTCAAGTAAACTTAGAGCTTGAGTTTTAGAAGTAAACGAGCAATGATTTGATAACATAGATGCTTAAACAAACTCACTCCAACGCACACCTGAAGACTCATTGCACTTTTAGATGTAAGCTGAAATAAAGATTATATAAGCAAAACACATAAAACAAAATCCGAGACAGTAGATCAGAGCAGCAAAGCAGGCATAAGATTTCCTTTCTCAAATTTCTAACAACGATTACACTTTTGGGACAGCAGGTTTGTAGCAATAACAGACTTATAGTTTAGCGATCAAACCAGAATACACTTGACACAAATTACACATGAACTGAACAATAACTTGCAGCAAAAGGCAGGCATGCAAGCTTGCTCTTACACTAAGTGAACAGACACTAAATAACAATTTGTAGGCAAAAGTAGGCTCAGCAATTTGTTATTACAATAACGGTTAAAGAAAAATTGGCAAGGCTGCCCTTATTTATACACAAGGAGTAGGGAGCCCTAAAATCTCCTTGCTTTTACAATTAGACTTGCCAAAATGCAAGCTTTATTTTTAAAACTAACACAAGACAACTAACCAACAACCTGTTGAAAGCAAAAACCAGGGAAAGTTCCAACTATTACAACTTGATATTTCCTCTTTCTCAAAGAATAGATAAGTGTGAGACAAGAATAGCAAGAAAACTCGGAAAAGGCATCGAGTTAATTGCTACTTTAAATCTATCTTTGGAAATCTTTGCTGTCCTAAAAAGATAACTCATTCACTGGTAATTTGGGAAACTCTATCTGCCAAAAAACTGATTTGATCTTGATTTCAAGTGGAGAGTGCTGCATGTTTAAAAACTTGATTTTTTGATTGTGAACACGCCTATGTTCGGAAGTTTTGCGCAAACTGCTGAAAATAAGTTGCTGATTTTTCTCCAAAAAGCAGATTCCCGGAAAAAACATTGAGGTCTGGGTCTTGTAGACAATCACGTTCCGAAGAGACCCAGATCATCAGGTTTTGAAAAAGTTGAGGACTGTTCGAAAAAGCATCGAAAAAGTAGATTTTTTGAAATATAAAATTTCCCAATCTTCAAGAGGAGCAAAAAGTGAGCGGACCCAAATTGATGAAAACTGAAAAAGTTGATCACCTATTTTTGAAATGCCATGCCCTAGAAGATTGGATCATGAAAAAGCGTGCCTCTGTGCATCCCAATCCCAAATCCACGAAGTAAACTAAAAAAGCACCCCTTTTGACCCTCTAAATCTTGAAAAGCAGAAAATGATATCTTTCTTCCTCTGAAGGTTAACCTGCAAAATATGTGAATAATGGATGCAAAAGCCTTCTTAAATAGATGTTGTGGATGACAAAGCACTTTATTCTCCAAGCTTTAAAATTGTGAAGCCAATCCGGAATTTGAAAACATTGAATGTGGACACCTTTTGAACGATGAATGATAAAACTTGAAAAATTCTCCAAGGCATTGAACCTTGGGCACCTTTCCTCTTTAGAATATTTTTCAAGATTTTCAACTTTGTTTGTTGTTTTTACTTCAGTTTGATCTTTGTTTCTGGATGTTTGACAGACCTGGTGAGTTGGCTGACGGACTCACTATGGAGCATGATCAAATTTGAGAAGAATGTTTTGGAGGCTGCATCTTCTAAAAACACCTTTTGAGCCCTCAAAATCTTGGGCGCCTTTCCTCTTCAGAGTTAGTCATTTTCCGGTGTTTTTCATCTTAGTCATTTTCCGGTGTTTTTCATCTTTTCTTTTGATCTTTTTCGTTTTGCACATGTTTCTGCCTCCGTTCAATCTACAATATCTGGCATTTGACAAATCTTTTGAGCTCACTGATGACTTCGTTGAAGAGCCTGTTCAAATTTGAGAGAAATTTCTTGGAGGTTACAAACCCTAAATACAACTTTTAAGTGCTCAAAACCATGGGCGCCCCTAGCTAGCTGTGCCCATCCTGCTCCTCAATAATGTACTCTAACGGTAAATTAAAATTTTCATAATTTATATCCCATAAGTATGTAAACGTGAAAGAATCAATATGTCATTGTATCAATTTTTCTTTTTCTTTTATTGACAAAACATGAACAAATTGCCATATTAATATACAACAAAGATTCCCTTTCAATATAATAACTTCACATGTACATGAAACAAGAATACGTACCTTAACTAACATAGCTCCAATGAGCTTTAGAACAAATAGTTGTAAGAAGGTCCAGGAATTCGTCCTGTCAAGTCTTGGATCATCAGTCGGGTGTTCGTGGAGGAGAAACATCACTCGGGCGCTTTTCCGCCAACCACGGACATATAATGCGGTCCCCCGCACGATCATTTTGCAATGAACGGCCCTCCCTTTGAAGAAGAGATTGGTTGGGTAACCTTTAACGACTACCAACTGGACATAGTGCTGTGATCCTACAAAACTAGCTTTCGTGCAATCGGCAATACTCAAACTAGGATGTAATTCGGGATCACGGTGAACTGACAGTGTAGTACAACAACTAAATGGTTCCTTACACTACTTTGGCCAAAGTGTTTACGTTCAATGAAGAACATAGGTCATTTGTCACATACACTAGCCAGGTTCAACTTGACTTGAGGCTATCTTACCCTACGCGTAGGTTAGTCTATCGGGGTAGCCGTACCCTAGACTTCCTACAACAAGTTAACTACTAGAAAGGAGATCAATTTAACAAGTACTCACAACTATCTCCCTTATTCGGGACTTTCTCATCCTAGGAGCTTTTAATAACTTGACTAAGTTAATCTTCAACTAGTTGTGATCGGTAACTTATTAAATACCCTCAATTCATCCCCTAGTATTAAATAGTTAAGTACAAGCATATACTCCATATATGGAGCCAATACAAATAATGTAATTTTACTCTTCAATGGATCAGTAAATCCGTCTACTAATTAATATAATTTACTCTTCAATGGAACAATATATCCATTTACTAATTAATGCAAGAGTTAATAGCATAGAACATGCATTAGCCTTCCTATTTCACAAATTTTCCACTTGTTTAACGGTTCAACAACACTTCTATATTTAGCTATCCTCCTTTTAGAAATTTTTCCGGTGCTACCATAAGGAATCCATCTTCACTCCGCTTTATGTTTTCAATGAAAGTATCTTTATCTCAGAAACTCTCCTAGACCAAAAGAAATATAGCAACTTCATGAATAAGTAAAATTGAATTAACGCTCCCCGAATAGCAGCTTCCATTGCGTTGGACGCAAGGAGAACTCGCCGCCAAATTCTCCAAACAAAGGATCTCTCTTTAGCATTGGTGCTCACTTAGAAGGATGAACACCTCGAATTTCACAAAATTGCTAAATGCTCTCAAAGCTCTCTTAGTAATATTTTCACTTCGAAGAAATTAAACACTCTGTCATGAGACTAAACCCTAATTCCGTGATTGTGTGTTATAGGAATGAACAGTGGACGGCTCAAATAATACTAAACTCCTAATTGCCAAGCATGTTTTAATGAATGGAAGGCGTGTATATTTATATACCCGAATTGCAACCGTTTTCCCTTTAAGAAGGCATGCAGATTTGACAGCAAGTGCCCAGATTTAGTCAAAAAGACACTTGGCGAGTTTATAAACCCTAAGTCATTATAATACAGATGAATCGACTTCCTATTAAGCCAGCAAATGAAGAACTTTTCAACTCTCAAGGCAAATTTTGACAGCTCAAGGCGTTTTCGGTTTTTAAGGGTTTTATTGAAGCAAAGATCCCACGTCGCCATTTTAGTTGCCAAAAGAACTGCGTATGCCTTAAGCTCAACGACCAGGTCGCGGCCCGTGTGTCACAGGCGCGAGTTTCTCCAGACACGTGATTTTACCAGCGCCGTTTTTCTTTTTCACGGGAATGAAATTCCTAAAACGTATTTCGTTTTCCTCATTAATTTATATTTCGACTTTTCTCTTTGAAGTATTTTGTATTTTACAAATATTTAACTCTCTTAATATATTTCGATTCAAAGAAGTATTTACATATTAGAGAAAATCGTCATTTTTAAGAAAACGTTATATGATATAGTCTCATTTCACTATTTTAAATTTCATTTAAATCTTTTATTTAAATATACCTTTATATATTTTATTTTATTAAAATATTTATATAATATAGTTTTACTTTACAATATATATTTATGTATAATTATTTAAATTACCAATTTAAATAATATCGTATACATATCTTTATTTGTAAAAACTATATTATATTTATATTTTAATATAATATTAAATATATAAATATATTTATCTTTATATCTTCACATGTATATACATCTACATTATATGTATGTATACTATGAACCAGTCAATATTATACGTAATCATGTATATGTATATATATGTGTATTTATAAATTTAGAGGTTATATACCATCACAATATATTTATAACAACAGGTTAGCTGTGATACGTATTCATGTGTATATACTTATATATTTACCTTACGTATAAGTATTCATAAATACACTTTTATCGATGCACACGTATGGCATATCCATCTGCTCTAATACGTTGTATCGACATGAATGCACTTATGGATACTTGTACATATCGTATTTATATGTATATATATACACGTACCTACCTCTAACAAGAAATATTATTCCACCTAAGATTATACTAGCAAGCATCACTTATTTACACATTCAGAAGAAGTTACGACTCCTAATGATACTTAAACAAGCCTACAGATGACTTACCCTTAACCACAACAATGACTTAGCTTACTCAGTCTATAGTTTGTGTGTGTATGTCCAATTGGTACTCGTTACTGTTTACCCGACCAAGTTCCTCCCCGAGTGATATCTCTCCTCTGCCTGGAGGTATGAACCTGTTTCCTACATATCATGACATGACAACGGGAGTCATATGCTCAAAACAAAGCAGAATACATGAACATTTCAAAAGTCAGATTATTCACAAAACAATAACCTTCTATTCTCTTTTATGCAGTATTTCACCAAGAATAACATCAAATGAAACAACATTCATATTGAAAACAAGGTACATGCATCATTAATTCACCTCCAATATTTATATTTACTCTATCTAGTAATGGTAAATTGTAACGTCACAATTTGGGATGTAAATATACTTCCGTGAATCATCAGTCTCCCATGTATAGTACAACTTTTAACATATGCTAAAGTCAAATAATGCTACTTCTACAATGCAAGATTTAAAAATATCTCAACCTATGTAGCACCTTTGTTTTCTGAACTTGTTTCGAAGTGTTCACACTATATTCTCCAGTTAGGGAAATCTCTCGTGATGTTTCTCAATACTACTTACTCTCCCCAAAGTATTTTTACAGAATATATAACTGATATTAGACACCTATCAACCTAACTGATTTATTAATTTTACTTTCACTCTCGCCATTATTCTCATTATACTTACCACATAAGTACTTCTATATTCCTCTACTATTTGTCCGCTTCAGGAGCTAACAACTTACTCCCTCGGACACTTCGTCAAATCTTTGGATATCGCTTCATAATGTAAAGTTTTGTATCGCCAGTTTTACGATCGCTTCCTGACTTATTCATCTCTTTTTGACATTTTATCAAGTCTATGATTCACTCAATTCTAAGCCTTTTTCAGCTTAATTGAGTTTTTAGTCTTTTATATCATATAATGGTCCAAACTTCAATATTAGAAGTTTATAAATCGTTCAAGACTTATTCTACCATCTTTGCTTATTTTGACTATACATGATAATATACTGCACATTCGATCTGTTGAATGTTTCGTAGTTTGATCAGGGTTTACACAACCTTATCATTATTGCTAAACTGAGATAACCTCTCAGGATTACTAAGCCTCTACTTTCCACAATATATTATTTAGGACCAATTATCCTATAAGTCAAGTTTTCCAATAACGCTGGTTTCGTTTGATTAGTTTTGTCTACTTCTAAACATTATGCGCTATACTACCATAGATGATTGATCTATCTCGCTCTGCTCATTTTACCTTTGGAATCTTATAGTATACATGATCTCTCACCGATGATGACATCTGGTCTTCATTTCCCGGTATACTAGTCATTACCTTGCCACATTCCGTGTAGCTTCGAACTCTATCTTTCCAAGTTTACAGTAGTTTCTCATCCAACAATTCCTGTTGTTGTTCCGATGTCCTAACTCTGACATTAGTTTCCTCGTTTTATTTCAAATTCTTCAAAATTTGGGTACATAGGTTCTTTTACATCCAATAATAGTCTACTCTTTGACTAGTTTGAAAACCTATTTTACGATCTCACGCCATTTTTAATTCCCATATAATAATGGTTATAAGTTTTGCGGAGATAAATCCCATTTATCTTAGGACATCCATATCTTGGATCTTTTCTGTTCTTGGATAATTTTCAAAGACGTTATCCATCTTTTAACGCAATCAAATTTTCCCGATAATTTTGGTACTAATTTTGAGTGTTAATCCATGTTCCGTCATATTGATCCCTAGATAATAGTAAATTTAATTACCTACCTAGTTACCGAACAAGAATATTCCTTGTTGGTTCCATTGATTCTCTTAATCATATAGGAGAGCTCCCATTTCAGTACATCCTTTTGAGTTTAAGTAACATCCCCGGTGCTTTACTCAATAAAAATTCCCATTATTTCACATAAAATGTTATATTGCTCCGACATAACAATGGATGTTTTCCTTTTGAGAGTGTTTTCTCTTTAATATAAGAGCCACTCAACAACGTTCTAGTCAACACGATGACTTTTTTTTCCTGGAGTGTTAAGTAGCTTCTTTAAATCACCAAGTATTCTACCTTTGTTCCCACTCACAAAACCTCATAAGTTTAAGTGATATACACATTTCCATTGGTGAATCACCTTCCCAATATTCCCTTCAAACTCTTGGGATTCTCTATTGATGATCAGTCTGTTGTTATAGGTTTTTCTACCTCTATATAACTCAATCAAGACCGAATGTACAACTTAACCAAGTAGATTTATTCCAACTACAAGGCATTAAAAGAGTAGTCAATTTATTTAACCCAACTCAATGGGTTAGATCTTATCCTTAGATCTTTCTCTTCATTCGAATGAACTTCTTATTCCCATTAGGTTATTACAAACCTAGGGTTTCATTGAAGAGCGAGATGGTGATCAAGTGCTCCACCAAGTAAAGAAAATTGATGCCTTGCATTGCGTCATTTTCTACCTTATTTTCCATTCCATCTCTGTGGCTTATGGTTAAACCTTTTTATCCTCGGGTTTCTTAGCACAATAAACTTACAGTTTCAAGTCGTTTTCATGACATGAATATATTTCATATTGAAATAACATTTTTATCTACTTTTCCTTATATGAGGTGTATAGGAATGTAGAGACACTTTCTTTCAGTCATGAGTATCTTGAAGCTTTCCTTGCCAATCATATAGGTAATGACCTTTCTTATCATGATCAAATTATCTGCCTATCCTTTTCCCTAGGCATCAAATGATAATTTCATTCGATTCTTCTAATCAAATAAATATAAGGTATGAGATGATAATAGATCATAATCCTTAAACTTTCTGATTATCTTTCTTCAGAAATCTCAATACCTTATTCCTTGTGAATAACAAAAGATAATATCGTTTGATCTTTCGATCAAATAATCCTAAGTATGGGTTTATTTAACTTTCTCCAAAGTTCCCAATACCTCTTTTCTTGGATTATAAACTGTATGACTTATTTGTCATTATGACTTGCAAAGAAGACATTAGTTCTTCTAAACTGAGAACATACCCACGTTCTTTTATTGAATGGGGTACTTAACTTGTGTCAACCCACTCTTTTCCTTTCCCCCTTAGAGTTTCCACAACTTTTGATCTACTCAAGTTGAACTTCTAGCAAACTCTTGCTTCTTTTGTAAGGATTTGTCATTCCCTACTGTTGGCTTTACATTGCCTTTACCTTGTCTCGAGACATATCTCAAATATACTTTTTCCAAAGTTAAATTTGTCATTGATTTCTATCCCACATTAGATCTAATGAATAATCAGCAACTTATGAGTCACTTCATTAATCCAATTCTCTTTTCAACATCCCTTTGGCGAAGGGTACTCTATATCCACAAAACTTGTATTCCCTTTCCGTTTGGAACATTCTAATCAAAAATTTGACTTTCACAAACATGAAGGTGAGTTTAACTTATACTCTAACCAATCTTTGTTAAACCTCTGGTAAAACCGTCCTGACTTACCACTTCAAGCTTCTTTATTATTCAGTCACTTTTCAAGTGGCATAATTCCAATGCTTGGAATCTTCCTCACTTTTAACTTCTAAGATACCAAAGTTGTTTGGTCTTTTTAATATCAAACTCCAATAATCTAATTGATTTTGGTCAGTGGAACCCTGTCCACTTTATTGATTACATAATTCGGACCATTCTGGTCTTTTCTCTTATCTCTAAGGTACTAACTCTTTTTCCTTGCAAGCTCCTATCTTTACATAAGAATTAGCTTAATGTCAAGAGTTCTCCAACTCCCGTGGATACTTTCTTTGTTGACTTCCTTATTCAATTTAATTTATGCTGACACCGCATATACAAAGATTCGTAGTGTTTTCACTAAATCCAAAAATTCCTGACTCTCTGCAACTATAGTTTGCTACTACAACAAGGGTTATCTTATTCCTTTTGGTTGCCTTAGAGTCATAAATCTATTTCGTTGGATAAAGGTATACACCGGTTACTCCTCCTAACCTTTCTTCATAACTTGATTGCATAAATTTCCGCAATCCTAAGTACTAACATAAATTGTTGGTTTAGGAGTTCCTACTCCAGGGATAACTCTTAATTCGTCCCAACTTAACAAGCTACAAGGAGTTTCATCTTCCTTTCACTTCTTCCTCAGTTCTTTTTCCTCTTGCCATTCTGGCACAAGAACTTTTCCCAACCTTTATCTTCTGACAAGGTTTACGCATTGTTGCGTAATGAGCTCATAGGTTCCTAGTGTAAAACCTGGTAGCTCTGATACCACATGTAACAGCCCGACCCTTCGGTAAAATTAAAATTTTCATAATTTATATCCTACAAGTATGTAAACGTGTTAATCATGTCATTGCAATAGAATTTTTCTTTTTCTTTATTGACAAAACATGAACAAATTGCCATATTAATATACAACAAAGACTCCCTTTCAATATAATAACTTCACATGTACATGAAACAAGAATACGTACCTTAACTAACATAGCTCCAATGAGCTTTAGAACAAATAGTTGTAAGAAGGTCCAGGAATCCGTCCTTTCAAATCTTGGTACATCGGCCGCTTGCTGAGGAGGAGAAACATCACTCGGGCGCTTTTCCGCCAACCACGGACTTATAATGCGGTCCCCCGCACGATCATTTTGCAATGAACGACCCTCCCTTCGAAGAAGAGATTGGTTGGGTAACCTTTAACGACTACCAACTGGACATAGTGCTGTGATCCTACAAAGCTAGATTCCGTGCAACCGGCAATTCTTGAACTAGGATGTATTTCGGGATCACGACGAACTGACAGTGTAGTACTACAACTAAATGGTTCCATACACTACTTTGGCCAAAGTGTTTACATTCAATAAAGAATGCAAGTCATTTGTCATATACACTAGCCGGGGTCAATTTGACTTAAGGCTTCCTTACTTCTACGCGTAGGTTAGTCTATCGGGGTATCCGTACCCTAGACTTCCTACAACAAGTTAACTACTAGAAAGGAGAACAATTTAACAAGTACTCACAACTATCTCCCTTATACGGGACTTTCTCATCCTAAGAGCTTTTAATAACTTGACTAAGTTAATCTTTAACTAGTTGTGATCGGTAACTTATTAAATACCCTCAATTCATCCCCTAGTATTAAATAGTTATGTACAAGCATATACTCCATATATGGAGCCAATACAATAATGCAATTTTACTCTTCAATAGACCAGTAAATCTGTCTATTAATTAATATAATTTACTCTTCAATGGAATAATAAATCCGTTTACCAATTAATGTAAGAGTTAATAGTATAGAACATGCATTAGCCTTCCTATTTCCCAAATTTTCCACTTGTTTAATGGTTCAACAACACTTCTATATTTAAAGCAATCTTTTAGAAATTCTTTCCAAGTATACCATAAGGAACGACCTTCAATTCCAATTATGTTTCAATGAAAGTGGACTTTTATTTGTAAACTCTTCTAGACCAATGAAGTATAGCAACTTCATGAATAAGTAAAAGAGTTAACGTGCCTGACAAGAGCTTTCCACAGGTGTTGATCTAGTGAGAACTTGCTACACCTACAGCCTCCAGCCAAAGGACTTCTTAGCAGATTAAAAGCTCACTCTACGAAGGATGAACACTCTGTATTTGCTCACAAAATTGTTAAATGCTCTCAAAAACTCACTTAGCAGAATAATTCTCACTCTCAGCAAATTAACACTCAGAAATACTTGTCATGAGACTAAACCCGAATTCCAGAATTGTGTGTTATAGAATGAACGGGGACGGCTCAAAATACTAAACTCAGAATTGCTCAAGTGATGTTTTTAATGAATGGAAGGCGTGTATATTTATATACCCGAATTGCAACCGTTTTCCCTTTAAGAAGGCATGCAGATTGACAACAAGTGCCCAGATTTAGTCAAAAAGACACTTGGCGAGTTCATAAACTCTTAGTCATTATAATAGAGATGAATCGACTTCCTATTAAAGAATTGAAGAACTCTTTTCAACTCTCAAGGTAATTTTACGGTGCCTGCTGATTTTAAGGGTTTTACGCTAAAAGATCCCACGCCGCCATTTTAGTTGGCTACAAAAGGATCATGCGATGCATTAAGCTCAATCTTAATTAAAATCAGCGTCCGTGGCCAGCTTCCTAAAAACGGATTTTTCCAAATACCGCTTTTCTCAAATTTTAAATGAACCTCAAAACGATTTCGCTTTCCCCCCAAATTTAATTTATATTTCGACTTTTCTCTTGTTATTTCGTACTTTACAAATATTTAACCTCTTAAAATATTTCCAATTCAAAGAAGTATTTACATATTAGAGAAAATCGTCATTTTTAAGAAAACGTTATATTCTCTAATTCATGATATAGTCTCATTTCACTATTTTAAATTTCATTTAAATCTTTTATTTAAATACATCTATATATATTTTATTTTATTAAAATATTTATATAATATAGTTTTAATTTACAATATATATATTTATGTATAATTATTTAAATTAATAATTTAAATAATATCGTATACATATCTATACTTGTAAAAACTATATTATATTTATATTTTAATATAATATTAAATATATAAATATATTTATCTTTATACCTATACATGTATATACATCTACATTATACGTCCATATACTGTGAACCAGTAAATACTATACGTACTCATGTATATGTTTGTATATGTGTATGTATAAATTCCGAGGTTATATGCATCACTGGCCAACATAATTTCCCTTTATAACAACAAGTTAGCCGTGGATTACCGTGATCTCATGTGGTATTATGGCTAATCTCGCGGTATTTTCATTTCTTTATGTATAAGTATTCATAAATACACTTATATCAACACACACGTATGGCATATCCATCTGCTCTAATATGTTGTATCGACATGAATGTACTTATGGGTACTTGTACATACCGTATTCATATGTATATATACAAATACACATATCCACCTCTAACAAGAAATATTACTCCACATAAGACTATACTGGCAAGCATCACTTATTTACACATTCAGAAGTAGATACAACTCCTAATGATAGTAAACAAGCCTACGGATGACTTACCCTTAACCACAACAATGACTTAGCTTACTCAGTCTATAATTTGTGTGTGTATGTCCAATTGGTATTCGTTACTGTTTACCCGACCAAGTTCCTCCCCGAGTGATATCTCTCCTTCCCCGCTCGAGGTATGAACAACCTCTGTTTCCCCGTGATATCATGACACGACAACGTGGGAGTCATATGTCAAAACAAAAGCGTAATACATGAACATTTCAGGTGTCGATTATTCCACAAAATAATAACCTTTCATTCTTTATGCAAGATTTCACCAAGAATAACATCAAATGAAACAACATTCATATTAAAACAGCGTACATGCATCATTGGTCACCCCAATATTTATATTTACTCTCTATTCAGTGAATGGTAAATTGTAACGCTCATACTCGGGATGTATTGCCGACTTTCACCATTTTAGATGCTTTTCACTGAAATTGTCTCCCATGCTGTGTTCATCCATTTGATTTGCAATATTTGGTGATTGATGAATCTGATGATCTGGCTGAGACATCCACTGGAAAGCCTAAAGAATTTTGAAAAAATGAGCATCTTGGCAAACCCTCAAAATTGATTTTGACCTCCTAAAACCCTAGGCACCCTTGGCTAGCTAGGACGCCCGAGGATCCTAGAGAGATTATTATTGAGGTTCTTCATGATTTCCATTTCACTTCTTTGATTCAACCTCTTTGTTCAATCCATGATTCTGACTATTTGATTGATCTAGTGACCCAGCTGATGGATTCATTGGGAAGCCAAAAGGATTCTGAAAGCAAACTCTTAAGGCATAAACCCTAAATATTCCATCTGACCCTTTGAAATGCTAGGTGCCCCTGGCTAGAAGGGGTGCCTTTATTTGCCAGAGTTAGTTTTTTTATTTGAGTTTTTGAACTTTCCGCTTTGTTCTTCATCTTTGCTTTGTGCTCGACAGATGCCTTCTCCGTTGACCGTGCTTCGATTGTCGGGGATTAAAAATATTCTAAGGCAAACAATCTCAGGCGCCTTGATTGGGCAGGGGCGCCTACCATCTCCAATGTTAGACAAATTTTCATTGTTCTTAAGATTTTCTGATTCCCTTCCTTTGTTCTTCGTTCCTCAAGCATCTTTCGTCGTTTCTCGATTTGTGCAGCATTTGAGACCTTGAATCTGACACCTAGCAATGGACCATCCTTCACTAATGACCTTGGAGCTCCTGATTTAGCTTCTGAAAAAGCATAATAGACCCACCAGAGAAAAACTGATCTTTTGACGATTCTGATTGGACCAGCCTAATGAGGAAGTATTTTCAACCAATCAAAATCAGTTTGACCCTTGGAAACATGCTAAATTATTTAGCAATTTTCACCTCTTAGAAATTTTGCCAAGATCCTTTTAGAAGGTGGCAAACCCGTAAAAACCCAAAAAAAGTCTATTTTTAGAAAATTTCTTGAAAAGTAGGGCTGAAAAATTGAGATATGGGTATTGAAGACAATGTCGTTCTGAAGAGACCCAGATCGTTAGATTTTGAAAATTTTGAGTTTTTGACCAACATTGGTGATGTAAATTTCCATTTTCTGACCTTTTTGACAATTTTTACAAGACTTTTACCACTTTTTACAAAATGCCTATTGTACCCAAAATAAATTTTTGCTTCAATAAGGCATTTTGATTAAAATGGTCTAAATCATGTTAAATTGTTGTCAAATCCATTTTAGGTCAAACAAAACATGGGCTTTTTGTGGGTTTATGTTAAGGAGGATACTTGCAAATTTATGAAAATTTGAAAATTAGGGTTTTGTACCCTGTTTTTAGGAAAACCCCTGAAAATAGGACATTTCCAAAATTAGTTGAAAATGATTTTGATAGGATAATTTGACTTCATAATCACACTGGTCATGTCAAAATCACCAAAAAGTTTGTTTTACTCTAGTGGGTCTATTTTCATTTTTCAGGAGAAAAGCTAGGACCTCCACAGCCATTAATGGCAGACGGCCAGTACCAGGTGTCGAAATCTAAGCCTCAAAAGCTTCTGCGACGGAGGGGATTTTCAAAAGTGAAAAATACTGAAAATATTCTAAGTCTGGAGAATGCACACCTCACTACAAGAAAGACGCTACATAGTCAATGCCTTAGCCATTTTTCAAGCACCCGTACACGCAACATGGTGAAAGTAATTGCTACGGTGAACACATTCGCATCATTGACAACGGTGATCAAATTTTTCAAGCTACACGACAAACGCGAAGTGTGAAGAGGAGAAGATCTTAAAGGAAATGATGAAGCTGTAGCCAAAAGCACCCTTGCTGGCCAAGGGTGCCCATGAATTCCAAAGGTCAAAGGCAGTCATCAAGTTTTGTCATCTCTTTCGTAATTTTGCTGGCTTTCCAATGCATCATCAAACAAGTTCACCTGATTCATCAATCACCAACAAACGAAGGCGAAGACAAAAGATGCTACAAGCAAGTATCATCAAAAATGGCAATCAAACATGGGAAAAAGCGCCCCTATAGCTCAGGGGCGCTCAAGCATAAGACTATCCAGATTTCAGTTTTTGAATAAGCTTATCTCCAAGCGATCTCCTCGGTGTCAGCTCAGCTTTGCAACGAACTTGTCCGCAAGTCTACGAAACACATCAAACGATGACAACTGTTGATCATTCGAGCATGTGAAACAGAGGGTAAATCAGTGGACATCAAGGCAAAAGCGCCCTTGCTAGCCAGGGGTGCCCATCATTTTGGGCAACCAAATGAAGTTTTCAGTAGCTGCTCTCTCTAAGGAATTTGCTCAACATCCTTTCAGCTTCGCGATTAATCCAGTTGCACGCTCACAGACCTGTCAAGCATTCACAGACAAAGATCAAATGAAAAACACTAGAAGCAAAGGTAAGATGAAAGACATGAAGAATTGACTAAGTGTTAAGGAAAATGCACCTTCCTAGAAATAGGCGCCCAACTTTTTGGGCAATTAGATGCAGTCTTCAAGCTCCGTAACATCCAGGAAGTCCTTCCCCATCTCGATCAATCTCAACAATGACACCGTTAGCAGATTCAACAGATAAATCAAACATCTGACAACAAAGACCAAAATTGGGGCTGTTTGTGAAAGATTGCAAATTCAAAATTACAACACAAAAGGTCAAAGGCGCCCTTGCAGGCCCAGGGCGCCCAAACTTTTGGGACCTCTAAATCAACTTTCATGACCCGCAAGGCTAGTCATTCTTTCCGGTACTGAACTGGTCATCCATTCCATATCTCGGCACGTTCACCGGAAGCAT
>VDFB02369272.1:0-63052 GCA_007258455.2 Sequoia sempervirens
AATATGTACTTCAAATTTCCTAGTTTTATGTGGCAATTCAATGGGATGGTATTTATACCTATAGCATTCATAATACTGAAAACAAGCCTTGCAATGTTGTTTCAAGTTACATTTGCAGCCACTTAGTGTATTGTACTTTCAGTTGAAAATGCTTCTTTCTCTTTTACTTACTTTGGCTTTCATACTCCATTTGCAACCACTTGTAATTCTGTTTCTTGGTGGGAAGAGGCTTTCTTATGTACTCTTCATGCATTTTTATTTCTCTTAGGCAGCAAATGTTGATATGAAACTTGATCTATGCATAGAATATTTTGAAATACAAACACCTAATGATGGTGTTCTAAAACTTCTCTATTTTCTTCAGTGGCCACTGTTGTGTGGAATTATGTACGCTTGTTCATTATCACATTTCATGATGATGCGCTCCTTATGATGTTCTACTTGAGAAATTGATCATTTATGATCTTTAATTCATTGCATTTTTAGACTTGATTGTCCTAAATGGTCAATTGCTTGAGTTCTTATGACACTTGTGATGTACTCCTTTAGATGCATATCTCTTTTGAGAATTTTTTAATTGTTTCCTTTCTCCACCCCTCTCTTGAATGTTAAGGGGTAGCATGCTGAGCTCAACCAATGTGGGAGCCCATTTTACACCACATGCTATAAATATTCAAAACAGATCAGCAACATGGCTTTTCCTATACCTACACAAGAAACAAATAGTGTTAGATTAAAAATAATAAATTCAAAGTTTCTTATGATATTTCCTCCTTGGTATAATTTTACACACTTCTTGTATTTTCTCAATTGATTCAATGCACCATAAGCAATGTTGTACATTATTGTTGATAGATCATGTACGAGGATTTGTAACTCGATCTCTAACAAACATTACAATCACTTGTAGTTTCACTTGGAGAATGGGAGAAAAGGGGGATGCACAACAATGAAGGCAACTCAAAGACACATTCAGGAAATGATGGCTATGTTCCCTCTTATGTGCTCTTTTCCTTTTTTTATCTTCAGTAGGCATAGTGTACTCCTTATGATTCATTATTTCAGTTATTCCCACGGCTTGTGTGGGACACTTGATTCTCCTTTTCATCACAATGAATACAAAACAACATTTTGTGCAATTCTTGTTCAATTTTGTACTTCTCTTTTGAAAAAATGTATGAAACATTGTGTAATGAATAATTGAATATAGAATGAAGCCTTTTCTTTTACATTTGGTGCAATATTTAATGCTACAAATGATGAATGGGAAACTAAAACACATTGCACTTCAACAACTCAAAACTCAAATATATGCAATGGTTAAAGCTACTGGAGAAATAAACTAAAACTCTTCACCTTGAAATGAACCTGAATTAACCAGCTCTGTCAATTTGAGCTGTGGTGAAAAATTGATAACAATTCTTTCTTTCAACATCCTTTTCCACTATAGCCAAGTTGTTTCATAAGGTCATAACATCTTCCATAAAGTATTCATTTATTTTAGGTTTGGTGGTTGTTGATAATCTATCTCATTGAAGTTTGTTGTATAGCTTGTGTCTTCTTCAAGGGTAGATGAGGTAGATGCTTATGATTTTTCTTCTGAGTTATGCATTGACATCACCATTAGTTGTTGTTGTTTTTCATCTTCTTTTATTGTGATTATGTATTCTCCCATAAACGAAGGTGTGAACTCTAAGCAACCCCAATCATCTCCCAATAACTTTGACACCATTTCCATCTCTTACTCTTCTTCTTTCATAGGTTCTATGTTTGATGTTGGAATCAATGTGTTTAGAGGACTTGTTCCTTTTTCAACTTGTAAGCAACTTTTAGGCTCAGGGTCTATTTCAATTTGGTATACCTTATTGTTATAGACATACTTCATTATATGATGAAGAGTTGAAGGCACCACATGCATCTCATGAATCCAAGGTTTCCCTAAAAGAAGATTGTATGAAAGATTATCAGGCATGACATGAATAGGAGTTTGAAAGGTAGCTTTTCCAACTATAATAGGCAAAGTAATCACACCAAGTGGTTTCTTTCCTACATTGTCAAATCGTCGAATTGATAAGGAGTTAGGTTGAATTCTTGATGTGTCCATGCTAAGTCTCTCCAAAAGGGTCACACTACACACATTAAGGGTGGAGCCATTGTCAACAAGGGTTCTTTTCATTCCTAACCTATTATAGATAGATATTATCATGCAGGAAACATTTTTGTTTCTCATTTCCAAAGGAGGTATCTCATTTTGATGAAATGTAATGTCTATATTAACTGCATTCATTCCTTGTATTAAAGTTGCCACATCATTTGCATTTGTAACAAAGGGAACCACTACTTATTGCAAGGTGGTTTGAAGCATAGTGTGATAATTAGGTGAATTTTGAATTGGGTCCCATAGGGATATCTTTTCAAGAGTATTCTTAAGTTGTTAAAAAATACCATACTCCTTTCCACTATTCAAAGGAAAATGAGGAGTGCAAGGAAATATGGGGTTAGGAAAAGGTAAAGATGTTGTAGTTGGTTGTTCTGGTTGTGGATTGTTTCTAGTGTTATATGTATGAGCAATGGTATTATAGCTCATTTTTTGTATAACATTGTTCTTAGGTGGTTCAAGGATTAAAACAGGTTTGTTTTGAGTTTGAGATTTGTGTGAAGGTGGGTAAAGGATAAGTTGAGGTTGAATCATGTTAACTTATCTTAGTTTTTGTTTGTCGTAACAAGCCTTAGTGGATTAAACTTGTGAGATGAAATACTCAAGGAATTCATCTAAAATTTAAAATTCATCACTACTAAAAGGCTTGAGGGTTAGGTTAACTTGGAAAAAGAGATTTGACATACTCAAATAACTATGCTTTATCCAAGTGGTTCATTGGTTTTATAGATGTTTTTGGTTTTTTTTTCTAATGAATGCCAAATGTATTCTAATCTAGTTGAACTATGAACTAATTTGGAAAATTACAATAATATAATTCTATCCACAATTGCAATGAATGTAAACTAAGCTAGATCTAAACAAATGAATGTAACAGAAACTATGCAAACTGAAATACATAACTAACAACAACAAACAAAAACACATAAATGGAGAATTTAATATTGTAAAATGTAGTTTAAAATCTAAAATGGGACAAAATCACCTAAAGGGGAATATGAGTCCTAGTTAGGATTTTTCAAGGGTTTAAATGATGAAAAAAAATCACTATAGAATACCCAAAAATTAGGAAAAATATCTTGTACTAGGACTAAATCACCGAGAGGGGCGTATGAGTCCCAGTTTAGGGTTTTTGAAAAGATTTTAGAAAATTCTAAGTGAAAGTTATGCTTTTTGGTTTGAATGATGTCTAAACTAAGTGAAAATATAGATTTCAGATGAAATTCAATGATGCAAGATGCAAAAATGCACCCTATATGCACTTTTTCTAATGCAAGATTTAGAAACCCTAGAATATCAATTAACTAATGAAAACCCTAATGCAATGTTAATGCAAGATAGATCTAGGATGATGATGCACTCCAAATTATATTTAAGAAGTTCTAAATGTAGGTTCACCAAAATAAAACATCAGAAATAGGATGAGATTGGTTTCCTATTTCACACACTTGTTTCACTCAAGGAAACCCTAGAGATCTCAGTCTGAATGTAGAAAGGGGGAAAGAGGTCTTGTAATTTAGGGTATGATTAGAGACTAAAAGGGGGGTTCACCACCAAGCTAGGGCTTGGAAAGACAAGTAATATGCAAGACTTGAATAAAAGGCCTAGAAATTAATATAAATCATAATAGAGAACTAAGAAATCAAAATGGTGTGCCTGGGAATCTGAATATTCTCAGAACAAGATCTAAAATTCTAAAAATGTAGACTTTAGTGAACACTAGGACTCATATGCCAAGCTGGGCGATTCGGTCCCATATTAGGGTTTTTGGACTAGAACAAGAATCTAGTAGTGTGGACTTAGAATCTTTAGAAATCTAGAAATTTTCCTGTGGTGGGACTCATATGCCACTTTTGGCATATCAGTCTCATTTTGCTTTTTCAGAAATTCAAAGTCTAGATCTACTCTCCAATCTCTTCTCTTCCTTCCTAATCTGATTTTTGGATTTGAACCTGTAAAAGGACTTGCAAAACATAATATAGTGTTGATTTTCTTATGGGGGGTTTTCCTTGGTCAAACCCCTATTTCGATAATTAAACCTTGATAGAAACAATGTATCTTGATTGTAAATGTGAACATAAACCCTAGCCTTAAGTGTCTCTAAGATTAGGAAATATGAAATGCAATGCAACCCTATTCTAATGCGCTAGAATGAGATGCATGAATAAAACATGAAGATGAATTAATCACTTAGGGAGACCTCTAATCACACTAATAAGCCATAAAAATGCATGTACCTTCCTTAGGCTAAAAGTAGATTGATAATGGAAGATGGAATCACTTAGGAAACAAGTCATTAGGCTTGGCTTGATGGCTAGTTGCATCTCCCCAACCTAGAATCTATCATGATTCACCATAGGAAACCATAATCAATCCTTGAAAATGCTAGATCTTGAATGAAAGTGAGATTGAAGACCTACAAAAACACTATAATGTTGCTCCAAGACTTCAACTTTTCTTGCTACTTACTTTTGAATGCTCTTGTGAAAGAATGCTTCAATGCTTGTGAATGCTTAGATCTTGAATTGCCTTCTCTAGATTGAAAATAATGACTTAGAAGCTTGTTTATATAGGAAATACACCTAATTTACCATTATTTAGATCTCAAAAGCTGACATCAACCAAAATTTTGAATTAAAAGCTTGAATTTATCACTAAAACCCTAAAAAGGGGCCATACGAGACTCATACAGTGTATGGGTCCCACATAGGGGGACTCATACACCCAAGGTGGCATATGAGTCCCACCCTAAATTTTTGGGGTGGACCAATGATGGGTTGTTAGAAAATTTAATGCTTTTGTTGATTTTATTGGGATTTTAGTTGAAATAAGCCTCGAGATCCGAAATAAAGGGTCTTAGGGTCCTATTAATGATGATTCAAGGGGTGTTTAATGTAGGGGTACCAAAATAGTTCCAAATTAAGAAATGGATTATACTATCTCCAAGAAGTGAGTACAATTTTCATTGACATAAAGGTTTATTTACCAAACTTGGGGTTTGACTGAGGCAAACACATATCTACCAACAAAGAACAAATTTTATTTTGTAGATTTTTCCTAGATCCGGATCTGAGAGTGGGGATATTAAGTTACAGGAAGGAATTACAGGTCTCAAGCTTCATTTCTAGATTTAGATTTTTCTAGAAAATTCTTTCAGGACCCATTTTTCCTAGGGTGAAGGAGTCCCTATTCAGCCTATATAAACAACTTTTGAAAGGTGCACAACATTTATTCCTCTCAGTTTTTCTAGAAACTCTATTGGTTCCTTTAGTTTTATGCTAAATATATTAGATCCACTTTGTAGAGGAATTTTGGAGTTGATTTACAATTTTTAATTTTTCTCCCCAAAGTGTTATTTGGCCTAGACCCCCGTCCTTGGAGAAAAAGGGAAATTTGCAAATTCACACTTTGACTTGATTCACCTTGAGGTTGATAATCATTGCATTGTGTGGATCTCATTTCCTAATAAATTAAGGAAAGATAGGACCCCTTTTCCCTCTTTTGATCCACTTTTCCATTTTGGGAAACCCTAGGGACACCCCTATTTTTCACCTTTTCAATTTATACAAATATCTTAAGAATATAGATAGACTAATTCAATAATTAAGAATCTATATGTGTTATTTTATTTGGATTTACTATAGTCACTCCAAATCATCTATATATTTTTTGCATCATTTGGTCACTAAATAATTAAACAAATTAAATTTATTTAATTTATTAGGCTAACACTTCAGCAATAATCAATTAAGTACATTATATGTTTAATTAATTAGGTTAATTCCCTATCATCAATAAATTATATAAATTTTATTTATTTAATTAATTCCTATCACTAGCCAATTAAGTGTATTATATTTATTTAATTAATGTAATTTAACCTTCTTCTAACCAAATAATTAATTGAGATATTGAATATTTCTCTTATTTTTCATCTCATTTTAAAGTAAAATAGAAACATTTTCACCTCACTTACAAAATCTAAGAGAATACCTTTTTCATATCCACCCTCCATTCAAATTTAAGAATATCCTAGCCATTTATTTCATCACATTCCCTCTCCTCCACTTGTCCTTGGCTCAAATGTCTACATACATGTATCATATAGCTCCATGCTAGAAAATGAATCTCCACTCTTTATCTAATAATTTGATCTTCTCCATCCACTTGCCCCCATTCCATGTCTCTATACATTTGCATCTCTCATGTCCATGAAATTTAATATTATATCTATCCTCTATTAGCTCCATCTCATCATATCCCTCCACTTGTCTCAAGGATAGATTTCCCATCAATGCAAAGAAATCCTAAACCTTCATTTCATGATCAAATATCAACCCTCCATGTAGATAAATGGAAATCTATTTAAACACACTCATCCAAAGGATAAGTTTCTACATTTGGGATTGAGTACTATTGGAAGAATAAAGAGATGTCATTGATGAAGTTGTTGGCAACATGAGCATGTGGGATGAGCACAAAGTGAACAGTTATGCTTTGTAGTGTTGTCATGGATGTCAACATTGTATCTCAATATGAAGACTATGGTGTAGACTGATTTGGGTGTCTTGAGAATGCTTGAGGGTGATTATGTAAGACAATTTTGCAAGAAGGTTTGATCTAGAAAAGACAATAGTTGTGGAAATTGACTAAATGTCAATTCAAGTGATTTTGTGTATAGGGGATCTAGTATTTAGGTCCACATTGGTTTGGTGATGAATATTTTTATTTACCATTCTAACATAATTTTTTTGGTTAATAGAAGATCCTAATTCCAAAGTTTCATCTTGTTTTGGTTCCTAGTGTGAAAGTTATCATAACAGAAGTTTGGATTGGCAGTTACAAATGTTTTCTAGTGTAGTGAATATGTTTTGGTGAACCCGTACTTCTCTACGGATTGGATTTTGGATTTGTAGTTCTATAGAGATGTTGGCAAGTGTCAGTTGATTATGTATTCTATTTGGAATAGTGTTTGGAGGTCTGTGTGTTTGGATATGGTTATACAGTTGGAAAATTTTGTTATTGGGTAATTACCGGTGCCAGCCTAATGAGTTGAGTGTATTGTGGAGGATGAAAATGTGTTGATCCATTATGTGGGTGCTATTTTAGGTTTGTGCTGACCTATTTCAATTTTTTTGATGCTTTAATCTTGGAACAAAGTGTGTGTGTATGGATCTTGAGCCAACAAGTTACATTTTTCTTATTACATCCAATTAGGTTGACCTAATTGATTTTTTAGGTGAAGCAAATATATATGAAGAATATTTTTTGATATTTTGATATAGGTGTGATGTGTATGTAAGTTGAATGATATGAAAAGATTTTTTAATGTAAATTGTGTGAATATAGTGTGAATGTAGAGCATAGTAGAGTGATATTTTGAATCAATATGAAGAATTTTGAGATTGTATTTTGAGCTTCATTGGAACTATATTTCATGCATGTGTTAGATGTAATTGTAACAGTTCAAATCTGGCTATGGGTCATAATCTCTTCTATCTATTTTACTTCTTAGTAGGAAATGAGTTCACTTGGAAAGTGAAGTCCATATGTAGTGGGAACTTCTAAACTATACTATAACTGATTATAATATAGTGTTAGCTAATCCTCATCGTGGTTTTCCCATTTTGGGTTTTCCATGTAAAAATATTCGTGTTCATGTGTTATGTGATATTTTTGGATTTTTTCATGATTTCCTTCATTACTACAATAGAATATGTTATGTGAATTGGATGTTTAAATTTTTAAAAGAATACAGATTCACTCCCCTTCTTAGTATTTCGGGTGTTCAACAATTGGTAACAGATTTTGGTTCCTTGGAAGGAGCTTAACCATTCTGGGAAAATCTTGGAGGTTGAACACATGGTTGTTACAAGATTACCTAATCCTCTAGAAGAGATTCCTAGTGTTGGTGTTGGACTCAACAAATACTGAGAGGGGGGGTGAATCAATGTTCAACGAGATTTAAATTACAATCCAGATCTTAAACCATTTACAACATTAAAAAAAATTAAAGATGCAAGCACATGAAGGAAACAATCAGAACATCATAACATCAAGATTTTTACATGGAAACCCTATTAGGGGAAAAACCACAGTGGAGATTAATCCACAGTTTATACTCAGTTAAAAGTATGAAGAAAAAGGGGAATGCACATGCATTCAGGCACACTACTTAGAGCTCACTGCTCAAAATTAGGAAGGATCAATTCCTTACAACATATTTGGATTACAACAAAGAGTTGAACTAAGAAAGTAACATCTACAAATGCCTAGTTTCAGTTCCAATGAGGCTCATAGATCAGATTCTAGACCTTTAGTCTGATTTTGCACTTCGCTCTGCTCTGCCTTAATTCACTTCACAAAACCTCTTTTTCTCAATTGGAAATCTTTCAACTACTTTTTTGATATTTGTAGACACATATACACACTACCACCTTGCATCCATACATATCCGCTAGCAAGAATTCAATCGCTATATGTCAGCTTCAATAGAATAGAAAATATTTTTCAAATGTCAGCTTAGATCATGAGTAATCTTTAATGTGCGTCCACATAAGTCAGCCAAACCATAGCTAGGACCCAAAACAAAATTTCCAACACAAGAATACCTTAATTAATTATACCTCAAATATTTGTGACATGCCATATTCATTAAGTCAGCCACCATGAGCTAATAAACAAAAAATCATCCTTCCAGACATCCTAACTTATACACCAATTAATGCAACATCACAAAACTTAACAACAAGATAAAATGGATACTTAACAACCTTCCCCAAGATCCACAACTCAAAATGATAATCTGGTGAAGCATACAGATCGACATACTAACTAGATACCCTGTTCTTCATTCTCACTTCTGGTAATACTATGTTCTTTACTCTGCTTGCCGGTATGAACAAATCCTGATCTACAGACTAGAATAATGACTTAGGTTGCCATCAATGAAAACAATAGAAGCCATATTCCAACAATCTCCCCCTTTTTCATTGATGGCAACACTTAGTGAAAAATGACTAAGTGTTAGAACCAATATGATTACGCTGCCAGAGTTCAAAATTTGAAAACACAACTCCCCCTTAGAATGATAAGGCATTTTTCACTTCTCTCTCTCCCCCTTTGACATCAATGAAAAACATATTTTGGATCTCTACCCTTGCTAATTCAAAAATTGTATCAAAATTGAAGAAATACAACTACTACTTGAGTCAGAAAATTATCTTGAACTTATCTTTCATTTTTGGAAGAAATTTCCTCCAAGCTTCTATTGAAATCCTAATGATTAAGATCCAATTGTTTTCTTCAGATGTATGGTTGATAATCTGGATGAGAAACTCTAGAATTGTGATTGCCTCTTCTAATTTCTCTCCTTTCCTCATAACCTCAATTAACTAATCAAGTGTACATTTGGTTAAATCCTTCACTTTCCAAAAGGGGTCCACAAGGTTGTTTTTGGTGAAATGAACTTTTGTATGCTTAGATTGCAACTCTTGAATCCTTTTCTTGACTACACCATCCTGAAACATGTTATAATCCTGACCAATCTTGTTCAACTTAGTTTCAATCTGCTCCAGCTTATCTTTGTATCTCCTAACTACATGAGGCCAATGAAGACAATAGTTGTAGATGTTATTTGTTGTATTTATGAATTTCCTCAACACATTCATTTTCCTTTTTAGTTTGGTAAGAGATAGCCTGAATTGCTCCTTTAGATGTAGAATTATTTCTCACTCTTTCCTGTCCTGGGACTCAAGACCATGGCTTCCTTAATGCACTCAATCATCTCTTTAGGAAACACATTCTGCAAACTCTCCAATCCAATATTATTGTGCACAAAATAAGTACTTAGTGTCCTCTCGATCAGGTCCTGCTCATATGAGGGTCTATCAGACCATATGTCAGCAATTTTCTGCATCCCATCTTTCTCCTAAACAAGTTGTAGTATCTTTGTTTTAGATAAAACACCTTCTTCTTCGCTTCCTTCTGCCATTACTACATCTGGTTCAACTAATTTTGGTTCTTCCCTTGGAGTGTACTCATTAGATTCCTCATCTGGTATGTCCATAATCACTTGTTCTTTACCTTTTCCTTCAATTTTTTGAGTCTTTTGTGTCGAGGGAGTGTAATCAGCATTCTCTTGTGCTCTTTTCTTCTTCCTCTCCATCTCACTGGAAGAGGACCCAACTTCAAGTGCTCTTACCATAATGGAAATGCTAATTGCATAAAACTTCCCTAGCAATACTTTAAAGAAATTTGCATACTCTTGCTTGCAATTTTCCAAAGTATTAGAATGTTCAAAAATCTATTTACAAACTAGATCAATCTCTTTCCATATAACATTATTGATCTATGGAAAGAAATTCAGAAAATACATCACAAGACATATGACCAAGGTACCAAACCTGAAGGGGTAATCTGCCTCCTTTGTTAGTTGCACATTTTCCATCAATTGATCTTTTAGCAATCCGCACAGATCAAAGTCTTGATCCTCCATTATCATTTTATGAGAGATTTAAACTGCACCTACCAAAGTTGTGCCTCCCTTGTTTCTGAAAAAGATTTTGTATGATATTCCATGCACAATGTACCTTGTTATCAGATCTTTGATCGTCAAAATTATCAAAGCCCTTTGATCTCCAGTTACTCCAATTAGGGTTTTGACTTCCTTTTTCTAAATCGGCTTCTTTTTCGGTATATCCCCAACATTGCATAATATAGTTAGATTCCTAATCACCTCCTGAAAAATGTTATAGGGTTTATTCAAAGTTATAATTTCATCGTTCAATCTATTCAAGATAAACCTAATGACTTCTGCATTATCAAAATAAGGAAATTCACTCCAAATGTCCAAACTTTTGTGTTTCACACCTTCAAGCCATTTCAATTCATCGACCGGCAACACATTTCTCGCATCCCTAATCTTCTCGCTGTTATATTCATCTAAATTCACCATTGCTTTGATTTCCTTCATTTTCCTTTTCGTACTGAACAAGTTTCTACCGAGCACCAAATTAAGTGAGAATTCTATAAGCAATTGAAATTCCTGATGAATTTGTTTTCGAATTCACTTTACTCCTTCAAAATTCTACTGTAGAGGCTCTCCTTCTATTCTTCTTCAATGCAAGGTGACAAATAAGGGTTCCAAATACCCTTTTATAACTCGCACACCTAACCTTTTTACCACATTAAATGTTTTTCCCTAGGTGTTTCAGATACTCTATTTTTCTCATACAATAAAAGAAAGATTCATCTCTAGACCTTCTACTTCACAAATTTTTGCACAAGTGATCATTGATACATTTGTAAAATATTAGCACAACTACTAACAACTTCTTGCATTCCGGTGCTAGCTACCAATAGGGGGACAAAGGATTTTCTTGAAAAACTTCCCCTAGACCAATGGCCTGCGATCAATTTCTGGAGGAATTACCAGAAGTAGATTTTGGTGTGGGCTTATTTCTGTCATTAGACTCACTCTTCCTTACCCATGTTTTCTTCATCTGATCTCTTATTTCTTCCACAATCACTTTCCCTTTTCCTTTATCATATTTCTGTGAAATTCTACCTTTGTATACTGGACCTCTTCTATCCATGTTTTTGTTCCTGCAGAATCTCACAATGTAACCAAATATGTTGCAATTTTAACAAATAGGATTTATTTTTCTAGACCATTCATTCCATTGATTTCCTCTTGATCTACATTTATTAGCAATATGCCCAAATCTTCCAAAGGTGTAGCATTTAACATTCCTTACACTGACATACATTATTCTGCATTCAATTGACTTATGACCAAACTTATTACAACTAAAACATTGACTGGGAAATGATGGACTACTTGAATTTATTTTACTTCTATAGTGAGAAGCCATATGACCAAATTTATTACAAGCATGGTAGTAACCATTAAACTTTTGAGCATTTGGTTGTCTTACCAGATACCTTCTACCTTTTTTCATCTGATTTCTTTGTTTGAAATCCTTATGTTTAGATCTGGAGCTTTCTCCCTTCTCATATCCAAGACCTCGCTTGTCATTTGCATCCTTTTGTCCTTTAGTTAGCTCATCAAGCTTAGCAGAACTGATCGTAAACTTCTCCTTGTATTCATTTGCAATAGTGAGTTTTCCTTTGAGAATAACTATCTGTCTTTCAAGCTCTTGCTCATTATTTCTAGATTGTTGTAGTTCAATCTCTAGCTGAATGAATCCACTATTAACTTTGTTACATTCTTCAAATTTCTCTTTTAAGGACTGGGCCAGATTCTCCTCATTCTTCTTCCTTTCTTCAATCTCCTTAGATAGCTTCATCACCTTAGTTTCCTTCTCAAGCTTTAGAGTAGCATTGTCTCTAGCAAGCTTTTCACATTCTTCAATTATTTCTTTTAGGGTATGATTCAGGTGAACATCTTCCAAGCATTTAATTTCTTTCTAATTCAGCTGATCACATAGTTCCTTCCTCTTTTCTCTTGACTCATTGAATTTTTCCTTCAATGATTGAATGAATTTTTCAGCATCCTCAAGATTTTCTTTTAATTCTATGAAATTTTTCTTTATACTGATCAAGATCATCAAGTGCCACCAAAATTTGTTGTTGAAGACCACCAAAGTCCATTGCATTCCAAGATCCACCTCAAGTTGTTAAACTTCTGTAGAGGAACCTTGCTTTACTACCAATTATTGGACTCTTAAGGAACATTGAGAGGGGGGTGAATTAGTGTTCAACAAGATTTAAATTACAATCCAGATCTTAAACCATTTACAAAATTAAACAAAAGTAAAGATACAATCACATGAAGGAAACAATCAGAACATCATAACACCAAGATTTTTATGTGGAAATCCTGTTAGGGGAAAAACCACGGTGGAGGTTAATCCACAATTTATACTCTATTAAAAGTATGAAGAAAAAGGGGAATGCACATGCATTCAGACGCACTACCTAGATATCACTACTCAAAATTAGGAAGGATCACTACCTTACAACATATTTGGATTACAATAAAGAGTTGAACTAGGAAAGTAGCATCTACAAATGCCTAGTTTTAGTTTCGGTGAGGCTCACAGATCAGATTTTGGACCTTCAGTTTGATTATGCACTTCACTCTGCTCTGCCTTAATTCACTTCAAAAAATCCTCTTCTGCTCAATTGGAAATCTCTCAACAGCTTTTCTAATATTCGTAGACACATATACACACTACCATCTTGCATCCATATATACAAAATGAATTGGCCAATCTCATATTTATATATTCTAGCAAGAATTCAATCGCTATATGTCGACTTCAATAGAATAGAAAATATCTTTCAAATGTCAGCTTAGATCATGAGTAATCTTTAATGCGCATCCACATAAGTTGGCCAAACCATAGCTAGGACCCAAAACAAAATTTACAACACAAGAATACTTTAATTAATTATACCTCAAAAATCCATGACATGCCATATTCACTAAGTCGACCACCATGAGCTAATAAACATAAAATCATCCTGCTAGATCTCGTAACTTATACATCAATTAATGCAACATCATAAAACTTAACAATAAGATAAAATAGATACTTAACAACCTTCCCCAAGATCCACAACTCAAAATGATAATCCAATGAAGCATACATATCAACATACTAACTAGATACCATGTTCATTCTCACTTCCGGTAATACTCTGTTCTTTACTTTTCCTAGTGGTATGAACAAATCCTGATCTGCAGACCAGAATAATGACTTAGGTTGCCATGAATGACAACACTAGAAGCCATATTCCAATAGTTGGATCTATAGAAGAAGATTTGCATATTTGGCATAAAAGGAGAACTCAACGTTTCTCTTGAAGATCTGGAAAGAATTGAAGTTGAAAACATAGATCTAAAAGAAAATGTCAAAGAAGTAGATGAATGCATTAGAAAATTGAGATCCACCAAATCAAGAAATTCATAGAAAGGCATAAGGAGGTTAGTGAGCAATTGAAACAAGAAAATGAAACAATTATCGGCTTGAAGGTACAAGTTAAAGAAAGAAAAAGAGTTGAAGAATGTTTGAATGCAATGGTGAAAAGAAAATCAAAAGAATGCACAAAGCTTGAACAAGAATGTGTGAATATAAGATCAAATTTTGAAAGCTAAAGGATTCATGTAGAAAAATTTAAGATGAGTTCTACAAAGCTTGATGAAATGATTGCAAATTAGAAAGGATCTAAAGACAAAGTTGGATTAGGGTTTGAGATAGGAGAAAGATCAAAGACATATTAAACTACAAACTAGCTTGAAAAGAAGATTGAAGACAAATAGAAAAATGGTAAGAAAATCCATAATCAAAGGAATTAAGCTAGAAGACCACTAGCCAGACAACCAAACGTAAAAAGGTACCAATATTTTAATGGTTTTTATTATCCTTTCAATAGATTTGGACATAAGGCTATGGAATGTAGATGTAGAATAAATCAAAATGTTCAATATTTTTTAGTCAGTGCTTTACATGCAAGAGATTTGGTCATAAAGCTGGTGAATGCAGAAGTCAGATGATGAATGGTTATAACAATGGTACAAGGGTTCAATAATTCAATGGTTATTGTTATACATGCAATAGATTTGGGCATAAGGATAATCAATGCAGATCTAGAATGAATGGAAGAAAGATTGTTCAAAAGAATGTCATATGCTATAATTACAGTAGGCCTAGACACATTTCTAAGTTTTACAAAAGTAGAAATATGAAGAAGGATAATCCGGTAAAGAAGAATGATCCAATACAAAAGATTGATTTGGCAGACACAAAGAAGGAAATGAATAAGATTTGGAAAAAGAAGGATGAGTCAAGGATAAAGATGAGTCTGTATGAGCATTTGATGCAGATGTTTCCTTAGGAAACTAAGTTAAGAGCTTTGGCTCAAGGGGAGATTTAATGGAAATATTTCTTTCCCCACAAAGGAAATGGTGTTGATTCTTCAACATAAGGGTAAGTGGTGCAGGTTAAAACACTTGACCTATTGGTGAAAATTCCTATAGAAAATATCATCATGTGAAATTTTGTGGAGAATTTGAAGGTGACTATACATATAGTTAAGGGTTTGATATATTTATGATATGAAACATTTATGATGAATTAGGTCACAGTGAAATATTTGTAAGTGATTACACTAAAAAAAAATCATTTGAAATCAAGATTTCAAGGGAAGAAGAGTAGTGCAGTGTGATTCAAAGCGATTGAGTTTGAGTGCAAGATAAACCCTACTTTGAAAGTGTTTGAAGGTATTATTGGTTTCTATTTACTATTTACCCTAATTTTATAAAGTGATTATATTTTTTTGCGATGTATACACCACAAGTGGTAGAAGTTTTTGAGCATCCAAGACCTAAGTTTAAGAGCAATCCTAACAAATCCTTCATGGATGATCTGGATGGTTCATTTTCACACATCCCATATGGAGTTTTACACTTAAAGGACGTTAAGTCTTACAACTATTTCTATATGGAAGAGTATAACTGTAGACACATAAAATGTACTAAGTGGCATTACACACTTGATCTCGATAAACTAACACCGTCTCACACTTAAATCATCCCTCGGTCTAACCATTTAATCAAATACCCTTATTGGATTAAATTCATCAATTTTCCTCTCTTAATTAAATAAATCATTTATCTAATTAAGACATTCTCTCTCGTTAATTAAATCAATCAATTTGATCTAATTAACCCTAGCTCTTTATTTAATTAAATACATCAATTTTATTTAATTAATCTCTAAAGTCCATCTCATTAAATTAAATAAATTAAAACCTTGTTTCATTTAATCTAACCAATCATCCCCTTTAGTTAAATAAAACAAAATATTTATTTAACTATCTCTAAGATCACATTCTTCTCATCTTTGATTTAAATCAACCTATAAATCTAAGTCAAATTTGTCACATCATCTAATCCCTCATTAAATTAATTAACCCTTGATTAATTTAATTCTAATCCATGTCCCATCCTCTATTTTTTCCTACTTGCACATGAAAATACATTTAATTCATTTATTAAATCTCTATTTTCTCTCAACATGGCATAAAAGAGGAATATTCCTTCAAATTTGAAATCCTTCCAAGTGGACTTAGTCCTTCCAACAAGACATTTATTTCATCTTACAAGTTCTTTTCCATTGAGCCAAGTGGCCATTACTCCATTTGACTGTTCATCCACCTTGTCATTTCACTAATTTCAAATTTCAAATAAAGGCATTTATGGGAACATTCATCAAAATGTGCACATCCTTCATCCATCCATCTCTTGACAAGTGGCATCTTGCCATTGGTTGAAAGTTAGTCCCACATTGATTCATTTTGGGCATTTCTCCATCTTGTCTTTCTATAAATAAGAGGTTTCTCTCCTCATTTGATCATCCACAATTTGAGTAAACTTATTATACTCAATTTCATCTTCAAGGCATTAGCATTTTCATTCATTTTATCAAAGTCTTAGCTAGGTTGTGCAGGTTTTTCATCATGAAGCACACATGAATCTTCAACAAAGTGGCTCAATCTTCATTAATCATCAACATTGCATCATAGGAGTTGGGAAAGGGCCAATTTTCACATCAAATTGGCACCAATTCCCCCATGGGATCAAGAGTTTGCTTACTTAATTAGGACTTCATTGTTTTATCATTATGTTCTTCAAGTTTATTTCCTATTTTGAGTATTGCTAATGGATTTCATGGGGAATCTTAATTCTTACTTGCATTTGATCTAACTATGTGTTTGTTTATTGTGTTTGTAGGTATTAGGATTGGGGTTCTACATTTGGCGCTAGAAGGAGGGAAAATCTCATGTTTAGATCCTGTTTTATAAAAAATTATTTGTTTTTTTCTCTGTTTTCATGTCTACAGGGAACTGCACCACTAGTAGACTAGCATCACAAAAAAGAACCACTAGAACACTATCGTCGCCATATAGAACCGCTTCAAACTCCAAACAACGATGCTCTATCTTTCCCGCCAAGATTCAAATTTCTTAACTGCACCGCTGGTTCAAATTCTCGCATGCTGGAATTTTTAAATTCTAAACTGCACTATTGTGCAAAAGAGTGACACAAGCACACTCTGTCTTTGTTGTAGAATGGCGTTGACTAACAAGCGGCATCATATAGCACCACTAGGTCTTTCAAACTGCACCGCCTGTGCAGGTTCCACCACTAGAGTAAAGGAAAAAGTGAAATCTCAGCTTTTATGACATGTTCTTTTTTAATTTTAATCATTTGGGTTATTTGTTGATTACCTGACCTGTGTTTTGCAATTTTAACTGGTTTCTTGGTAGGTTGGCTTATTAAAGGTGAAGAAAGGAAATATAGTGGAGGTCTCATAATGACATCATTATCTCCTGATACCAAGTATTTTTGAACACTTTAGTGTTTGTTTAACACTCTTAGAGAATTCACAATTTCTCTTAAAAATTTGTTATCTTTCATGTGCTTAGGACCTACTAAATTCCCTTTGGGCTCTAAAAATAACATTTCAATTTTTTCTACAAAGGGCTTAAAAAGAACTTTGGAAAAAACTCACTAGATTTGGTTTGAGGATTAACAATTGAAAAAGGAAAATCTCCACATTTCCTTTTGTGCTTAAAAAGAAGTCATTATTGCTTTGTGAGTTTAAAATAAACAAGTGCTTCTTTGTTTTGTAATTTCTTACTCAAAGTAATACCATCGGAAGGATTTATGCACTTCTCTCACACCTCACGGTGATCTTGAGAATCAAAAGGCCTTTTGGTGATCTTAAGTTGGGTAAAGTAATTGTCTCCACATTTCATTTTGGGATTAAAATTGAAAAAATCTTGCGAGTGTGAGTGGAGCGTATTGCATAAATTCTCTCTTTGTGTTGCAACAAAGATTGATCAAGTTACGGATATTGCTTGCTCACTTTTGTTTATCTTAGAGGGCCTGCCTTGTGGGAAAAATAAATCACCCAAGGGAACGACCCAACCAATAACACGCTAAATCCAAGTGTATTTCCAGGCGGTATATAAGTGTGGATACTGGAACAAAGGCTAGTATCACATGGTTGGTTCTGATGAGAATGGAAACAATGGTCTCTTTCCACATGGATCAATCCCTATGAATGGAAAGTCTGAATTAAAACCCTTGTTTAGAAAAGGCCAAAATTTGTGATCTATTTGTTGGTGCAAGAACGGTCATTCTGAAGCTGCCCCACACTTTTACAATTTTTAGTAGAAATGGAAAGTATGCCATGGGAGTTTCATGGGTGTTGATGCTTGGCTAGCCCATATAAGTGAGTGTCGTGGAGGGGAGCCAGTGGGGTCAAGCATCTAACCATTCACTAAAAATAAGCGTAGCTAGACTTAGCCAAGTGGGGATTCAACAAATACAGTCTTTCATATCCATAGGGTTATGCATGTTCTTGGAAACAAAACACTTTTCTTGTTCATAAACATTTGGAAACAGGCATTCAACATTTTCATCAAAACTTCAAACCCTTTAGGAAGAAAATATCTTTGACAAGATTCATGTGTTATTGCTTTCCCTTGGGATTTTATCCTTAGAGGTTTCTAAACACTTGGATTTATATCTCAATTTTCTAACTAAAGTCAACAATTGGTAACTCTTGCCTTGATTTCATCAAAATTACACATGATATACTTTGTAGAATGAGATGAATTTAAGACATTGGAAATCTAGTCTCAAAAGTTAATCAAGAAATTGTTTGTGGTAAAAATAAGTCACTAAGAAAAGCTAAGAACAATTGAACCCCACACATGTGTCTCAAATGATTTCACGCAAGATCAAAATTTGGAAACCAAAATGAAAATCTCTTAGTCCAAAAGAGCATCAAAAGTGTCTCTCAATGCTCTATGAATTCAGACAAAGATTACTTTTCAACTTTTACAAAAGAACTTCAAGAAGCAATCACAATTTGTACTCGTTCTATTATTGTCAAAATCCAAATATTTTTTAGGAATTTGAACACCTTGTTTGGAGTAAATTATGTTCTTCAAAACCAAGGTATTGTAGACAAGAGTCTTCTTAGGTACACATAGGATCAAAATCAAAACTTTCATCCATCTTTCAAACATCAAACCAAAATCATCTTACCAAAAACTCTTGAAAATATTGAAATCATCCTTCATGCTAGACTTTTTGGCAAATAAAAATCATCAAAAATCCTTGAAATACTTGAATAAAAAAAATATCAAATCATCTTTGGCTAAGGTATATGCATATGTATCCTTCTTCATGTGCTTAGTCAAAAATATCAAATCATCTTGTTTAGATAGGTATATGGAGATGCATCCTTCTCTATATGCTTAGTTGAATTATCATCTTGTTTGGTTAGGTGTGGGTAGATGTATCCTTCTCCCTACACTTAGTCAAATTATCATTTTTATGAGCAAGTCTATCCCATAGATAACATCCAACATCTTGGGATCCATTTGTTCATTATCCAAAATCAAATCAAGGTCAATCCAAAAATCCAAGAATCCAAAATCAAAATCCAAACAAATCCAAAAATCCAAAAAAAGTCCCAAAAGTCTAGCATCCCCTCAAGATCCTCTAAGAGTTTCACCATCCATATCATTCATCTTTCACACATTTTCACCATCACACCTGTGATCCATAAATCATCCAAAATTTTCTCTTTTGTACCTAAAGTTAGATCAATCCAAAGAATTAGAGATTCATTTCCCACATTCTTGAAAATTGATCCCTATTTTATGGTGCAAACTAGATCTCAACACAAGAGGAAATGGAAGCCAACAAAGAAACATCCACTTCAAGTAACCTAAGCCAAAAAAATTCCGATATGAATCTCGTTGGATCAAGCAATCCTCTAACTAGCTTTCATCCATCATCACAAAATCCTCAAGAGGAAGGTCAAGTAGAGGATATCACCAATAATGCCTTCAGAAGGACACAAGATGAGATCACCGAGATGGTCCAAAATCCCAAGAATTATAGAATCATTAACATCATTATGAGACTCAATCCCTTACTATACATGCTTGAATTAGCAAAGTAAGGGGCTAAAATCCCTTCCAATTTCGATGTGAGTACCATTGTGGAATCATCTTTTGGGGTAATACCTCCAATTTCAACCACACTCCCAATCTCATCCACACCTCCATTCCAAAGCATCACTCAACCCATCCCCCAAATTACATCATCCATTGCTCCAAATCAACCCATTGTTAACAAAGGGAGCACATTTCTTAATGCATTACAAACACACCCCCTTGTGAATAATCAAGATTTGGACGCAAACACCATCTTGGGGAAATCCATCCCACAAAATCCATCACATCCATATGTCCCCCTTACCTTTCATGATCCTAATGACCAATCATCATTTCGCGCAACACCTCAAAATTCTCTCCCAATAACCTTGCAAGGAGAAGGAGACTTATTTGGACTAGGGGGCATCTTTAACACTACATCCTCATCATTCCCCCAAGGGAGTATGCCACTCACTTTTCCACCACTCCCACCCTTGTCATCAATATCCACATCACCTATCAGTTTAGGGCTTCCCCCTCTTCCAAACATCAATCAACAAAATAAAATCAACCCACCGATCATCAATCAAAGCATCTTACCGAATCCTCCCATCTTTCCATTGACATCACAACAACAGATGGAAACCATCCTGATAACACAAACCATCACCACATCATCAACTATTCCTCAAAACATGGTCTCGCAAGGACCAAGCATATCAATCGCACCATCCACCACTCATATCCCAATCATCAATAAAATGGTGCCTCTCATCACCACAACAAACACCATTCCAAATCCACCACCACCACCACCACCAAACTCAAACACATCAAATCAATACAACATTGTACTACAATTTTCTCAACAAGTTGCCTATCAAAAGGAACTTCAGAAAATCCAAAACTAACAAGCTACACAACTAGCCGCTTAGCAAGAGAAAACATAATTAGCTACACAACAAGCACAGCAAGCAGTGCAAGTCACTCAAGTAGCTCAAGCCACACAATAAGCACAACAAGTAGCGCAAGCATAACAAGCACAACATGATGCTCAAACCCAAGCATTATTACAACAACAACAAGCTACCCAAGTTGTATAGGCTACACGAGCTCAAGCTGAAGCTCAAGCCCAATACCAAGCCCAACAAGCACAAGCTCAAGCACAAGCACAAGCACAGGGACAAGCGAAATATCTCATACAACAACAAGCATCCCAACAGCAAGCATACCGGCAAGGGCTAAAACAATACCAAGAGAAACAAGAAGCAACCCAACTAGTAGCCCAACAACAAGAATTGTTGGTGCAACAACAGCAGCAAGCTCAACAATAGGCACTATTAGTGCAACAACAATAGGACCAACAACAAGTACACGCATACTTGGTACAATAGAATGTGCAAACACCAACCAATCCACCCATCCCACCAATAATTTAACCACCAAAGAACACCTTCATTTTTACCCCTAATCCACAAAACAATGTAGCAACATAGATCAAGTTACTCTCACAACAAGTACTTGATCTTCAATCAGGGAGAACCATAAAGATACCCAACAACTTTTGTCCCTATCCATTTGATAGGAGCCTTGTAATGAAATTGTTCTCAAAGGGATTTGAGATCCCCAAATTTGATAAATACTGTAGAACAGGAAACCCTGAAGATCACATTAGGGAATTCTAGGTTCATTGCATGGAAGTTGCATATGATGATACCTATCTGATGTGACTATTTCTTAGAATTTTGGTTGGCCACGCCATGGAATGGTTCTCTCGCCTTCCTCTTGGCATCAAGAAGTTACAAGAAATAGTAGACGCATTCATCAAAACTTACGCATTCAATATCGGTATGGATGTTAGTCTACAGGAACTATTGGCTTTGAAACAAGGTAAGAACGAATCATTTGCTTCTTTCCTACAATGATGGTGATCCAAGGTCAATTGGAGCAAATGGCTCATGCTAGAAGAACAACAAGTTTGTACCATCATATCCAATCTTGATGGAGCCTTGGAATTCCATCTTAAAGTGCAAGGTATCACCACATATGACCAGTTGATCTCCAAGGTGCTCAACATCGAATGAGCCCTTATCTCACAAGGAGGATCACCTACATATCCTGAAGAGCAAAACAAATTGCCCATCCAACAACTATAATGAGAAACCTCGCACATGGGTAAGGAAAAAAAATGTCAAAAACGATGGTGTGGATGATGCTAAGGTCATGATCAGTGCTCCAAGGAAAAACACCCAAACCTACCAACAACCACAAAACAATGATCGGAACAACACCCAAACCAATGCAGTATCACAACACCAACCAACCAACAATCAAGTTAATAACCAAAATAATCAAGGGGGACCACCCTCACAAAAAAAAAAATCCCCCAAGTGGAAGTAGACTACCCTTGGAGAACCACTCGAGGTCATCATGAAGAAATTAATAAACAAAAACCTCATCAAGGCTCCCACCTATGAGAATTACCAAGAACCAGAAGTGAAACCACCCTAGTACAATGAAAACCAGCTTTGTGACTTTCAAAAAATCAAAGGGCACACCACTAACAGTTGCATGAGTTAAAAAAACTAATCTAGGACCTCATTGATCAAAAAATCATAAATGTGGAGTAGCTAGCGGGAAATCAAAACTTCAAAATATACATGAATTTGATGCCTAATCATAATGAGAAAGGGAAAACTAATATGGATAAGGGAAAGGGAACCTTTAAGAGTTTGAATCATGTATATGACCATGTCATTGCATCCCTAGAGGAATATTGCACTACTATCACCATCAAAGGATCCCATGCTGATTGTAGAGTCACCACAAGAGGCGGGAAAATTACCATTGTAGGGTCATCTCAGTAAAACAGAGCACACAATCCCAACCCAAGATTCATTCCTAACGGTTATAATGTCCTTGACCAACTGAAAAAGAACCCCAGCACAAATCTCCATCATGGAGTTGCTAAAAATTTCATCCACCCACAAAAAAATCCTTGAGGAAGCATTGGCTTCATCCACTATCTCTGTGAATCTTGATGCGGAACAATTCCAAGCTATCGTTAGAAATATCATTACCCCAAATCTTCTCACATTCTCCAATCAAGACTTTCTCACCCAACCATCTCACAACCGTGCACTCCATTTGGAGGTCCTAGTGCATAAAAACATAGTCAAGAGAGTCTTGGTGGATGGAGGTGTCGGTTTAAACACTTTCTCCCTCAAGCTCATAAAGAATATGAAAATCTCTGAGGATTCGATCGAAAAAGGAAAAGGAATCACAATTAGGGAGTATGATGATCAGGAAAGAGTATCCCAAGGCACAATCCATATCCCTATTCAAGTAAGACCAAAAATTATGGAAACCACCTGTCAGGTCCTTGACCTTGATCTACCTTATAACATTCTCCTGGGACGTCCATGGATCCATGCAATGCAAGTAGTAGCATCAACCTTCCATAAATGTGTCAAGTTCACATATGAAGGCCAAGAGGTCACCATCCATGGGGATCCCGAACCATTCTCTTACTACAAGAAGCTAGAGGAAAAATATTATAAAATCCCTCAAGTGCCTAAAAATGATGAAGGTCCATCAACACCATACATTGATCTAGCCACTCTTGCTTCCACTTTTGTAATAGAGACACCCACCACTGCCACCATCCCCACCATCTCTAATATCAAAGTCATCATCCAGGACAATGTTTGCAGAAACTATACAATTCCCAAAAATGATTTTGTGGTAGGAGAGTTACCATAATCTCCCAGATCACGAGGACAACCACAATCAAATGAAGCCTCCACATCCCAAACATCCATTGAAGGATATTCCAACTTCAGAATTTTGGGAGATCTCAACCGAGAAGTAATAGAGGAGAACCTATCCCATCTCCTGTATCAAGACAATAGACCAGAAGCTAATTTACCTATGGACAACAGTGGCAAAGACTTGCAAATGATGCTCATAATGGGCTATGATAGAAACCAAAAGCTTGGACAAATTGACAATAGGCTTCTAATACCCATCATTTTGGAGACATGAATGAGAAATATTGGCCTCAGATGTACCCCTCCGAGTATAACCATATGTGGCCAAAATCCCCTAGTTAAGAAAGTCAAAACTCCTCAGCAAACGACAGTCGCCCTGCAATTGCTAGTATCCACAGGTCTACCTTTAGAAAATTTCACCTTCGACATCACTGAGGTATGTAGTAGTGAGGATGATGAACCTGAGAGAGGTATACCCGCACTATTCAAAGACTCTAACCTCTTTATGATCAGCACCCTATCATATGAGTCTGAAAACCAATCACATGAGATAAAGCTAGTCTACCCCCAACTCATTGACTATGACCAGTGAGGACCGCCAATTCTTGACACATTTGAAAATGATGAGGCACTCTCAAAATTCATGGGACTGCAGGATAATATTCCATGTGGGGATCATAAAGTAGGATTCATCGAGCTGGACACACATGCATACTATGGGGAAATGATTGAATCCCTCAGTCACAAAAGTGAAAAACTAAGAATAATCTCTAGGTCCTTGAGTGAAAACAATACTATGGCACTCTCCAACCCAAAAATAGTAAAAAGAAAGGATGCATCCAATGGTGAAAACCTCTCTGAGGCACCTGAGGATGGGGGATTCAATCTTCCTCTCAGAACTGTACATCAAGAAAAATCAGCGGTTCTAGCTGAAAAGTGCAACCCAGTCAACTTGGGAACAGAAGAAACCCCGCACATTACATTCTATGATGTCATTACTATCAGAAGAAAAAGAGCTCCTAGCAGCCTTCTTAAGAGAGAGACAAGTTAATTTTGCATGGAGCTATGTAGACATGCTCGGACTCGATCCAAAGATTGTGGTTCATCATCTAGCAGTCTACCCTAAAGCAAAGCCTGTTAGACAAAAATTGAGAAAAATACATCCTCAAATCGCCCTACTCATCAAGATGGAATTGAAGAAGCTACTTGATGCAGAATTTATACAACCAATCGACTACCCAGAGTGGGTGTCAAATCTGGTACATGTTTCAAAACCCAATGGGGGCATTTAAATCTGTATGGATTTTAGAGACCTAAACAAAGCATGTCTGAAAGATGATTTCCCATTGCCTAACATTGACATGATTATAGACATGACAGTGGGACATGAAATTATCTCTTTGATGGACAGTTTCTCTGGGTACAACCAAATAATGATTTCCAAAGAAGACCAACACAAAACAACCTTCACTTGTCCATGGGGGACCTACTACTGGAACATGATGCCATTTGGCCTAAAGAATGATGGGGAAACCTACCAAAGAGCCATGACATTAATATTTCATGACATGATCCACAAAACTATGAAAGATTATGTTGATGACATACTTGCAAACTACAGAAAGAGGAGAGATCACATAGCAATGTTGAGTGCTATTTTCGACAGGCTGGAGGAATACAAGGTTCGTTTAAATCCAAGAAGTGTGTCTTCGGCGCATAGTCGAGAAAGCTATTGGGATACATAGTGTCAATGATGGGTATTGAAATAGATCTTGCAAAGGTAAAAGCAATCCTTGAGATGGAAGCACCCAAAATATTGAAATAGTTGAGAGGTCTCCAAGGTAGGCTTCAGTCCATCTACAGATTCATAGAACAACTAGCAGATAAACAAAACCCATATTCTCATCTACTTCACAAGGGAGTAGCATACAAATGGGATGACAAGTGTGAGGAATCCTTCAACAAAATCAAAGAATATCTGCTCACACCTCTGGTCCTCATGCCACTAATCCCAAGAAAGCCACTAATCCTCTATGTATCAACAACAACAGTAGCCCTCGGTGCTCTCCTAGCTCAACACAATGAAAATGAGACATAAAGGGCCATCTATTACATCATCTGCACAATGATTAGGCATGATTTAAACTCTTCATTCATCAAAAAATACTATCTAGTATTAGTATTTGCTTCACAAAAGTTCAGACACTACATGTTGGCACACAAAATCAAACTCATCACCAAAATTGACCCCCTCAAATACCTACTGTCAAAGGCAATACTCACAAGAAGGATGGCCAAGTGGGTCATGATTCTATCTGAATACGACATCGAGTACGTGGAACGAAAGGAAATCAAAGGCCAAGTGATCGCAGATCAGCTTACAGAAGCACCCATGTATTCAGAGAATCCACTCATATCAAGGTTTCTGGATGAATCCATCTTCTATCTCAGCATATCCAACCACTGGAAACTCTACTTTGATGGTTCCTACACACAACATGGATCAGGAGCTGGTGTCTTCTTCATCATCCCATAGGGGGACTATATACCAAGATCATACAAGTTGGAATTCCCCTACACTAATAAAATTGTAGAATACGAGGCATTAACCATAGGTCTTAGAATAGCAGTGTAGTGGCACATCATGACCCTCAAAGTATATGGAGACTTCCAGCTAATAATAAATCAAGTGAATGACAAGTACCAAACAAAGGATGATAAGTTGACTCTATACAAAAAGTTGGTAGAGAGCCTCAAAGAATCATTCATTGATATCACATTTGAGCAGATTCTCAGAGAAAACAACAGAGTATCAGATGCCATGGCAATGATTGGATCCCTATTGGACATCCCTCGCAACATCCTGAGACATGAATTCTTGGTAGAGCAACTTCTTGTACCTGCATTCAAGGTACCAGAGTCAGAATTTTTGTGCAAAATCATTGGTCCCGATGATCCCTGGTACCATGACATTTATACCTACTTGTGAATAGGGGTCCTACCTTCTAACTTACCCTCAAGCCTAAAAGGAACTTTTGTCAAGAAAGCATCCCAGTTCGTCATCTTAGGAAATACCCTTTATCGTAGGAGCATAGAAGGAACCTTATGATGCTGCCTAAATGCTGAGGAGGCATTGACCACCTTAACTGAGGTACATAACAACATTTGTGGTTCACACTCGAGCAGAATGACCTTGGCCAAGAAATTTCTAAGGATGGGGTATTATTGGCCTACTATGGAAAGAGAAGCACATGACTACATCGAAAGGTGTCTACAATGCCAGCAACATGGGGACCTCATCCATGCTCAAGCTCAAGAGCTCCATCCAATTGTCACACCATGGGCCTTTTCACAGTGGGGGCTTGATCTCATTGGGAAAATTACTCCCACCTCATCCAATGGCCAAAGTTTATCATTACCGCCACTGAGTACTTTACAAAGTGGGTGGAAGCCATCCCCATGACATACATCACTAGAAAGTAGATATCAAAGTTCATCCTGAACTACTTAATATGCCAATATGGTGTTCCCCAAGCTATTATCTCAGATAATGGGACACCTTTCAAAAATTAGGATGTTCGTGACCTATGTGAAAAATTAAAAATCCAACATCGCTTTTCCACTCTGTATTATCCCCAAGGCAATGGCCAAGCAGAAGCCACCAATAAAACCATTTTGAAAATCCTCAAAAAGACAATCAATGATGCAAGTCGTGACTAGCATTTGCAACTAAATCCTGCCCTTTGGGCCTATCGAACCAACATCCGCACACCCACCGACACCACCCCATTTTCCCTAGTCTATGGATCAGAAGCCATATTTCCCATCGAGATCAAGCCCCCATCACTGAGAATATCATTTTGAAACCTCATCATGGATGAAGAATACCAAGTATTAAGACTGAATGAGCTAGAGTTGCTAGATGAGTGACATATGGAAGCATTAAATCATTTGCAAGTCTATCAGAATCGACTCAAGAGGAGCTATAAAAAAAATATCAAGAGTCGGACATTCCAAGTTGGAGAATTAGTACTAAAGGAGAATTAGAAGAATGTCCCAAATCCAAACAACAAAGGAAAATTTGAACCCAACTAGTTGGGCCCATTTGTCATCATAGCAAGCTACAAGTCAGGGGCATATCAGTTATCAACACTCGAAGGCGAGCCTTTACAGGAGCCCATGAACAGCTCCCATCTTAAAAAGTTTTATGCCTAAATATTTCAAGGTATAAAACCAAAAAATCAGAAAATCAAAAAATGTCCTGAAAAAATGGTCACCCTGATGAAAACCTGGCAAACAGGGGTCTTGGTGAAAACAAAACAAAAGAAAAAAAAGATCAAAAACAGTAAGGAAAAAAATTGTCCTCTAGTGAAAACCACTTCGATGGTGCTTTGGGCAAGTACCTTGGTGAAAACCTAGCAAATAGGCACCTTGTGTAAATAAGCACTTTCCATCCACCAGGATCTTCATGACTCATTCTACATCATCCATCCATTACACTTCCATTATTCATCCATCGCATTCCATATCACCATCCATCACCTGTCCGCATCTGCATCATAGCTTGGTCCTGTGTTTGTGTCATGATCCCTCCTCGTACTACTCAACCCATTCTTAAGGTTAGTTTGTCCTGCCTCTATTGGAGTAGTCTATTGCATCATGCTAGGGGCATGTTCTCATCGGATCAGATTCATGTACATTCTTGAGCTCCCTAAATCAAATAATCCAAAACATCAAAAAATCAAAAAAATCAAAAACATCAGAAAATCCAAAAAATCCAAAAACATCAGAAAATCAAAAAATCCAAAAACATCATCAAAATCAAAATCAAAAAATCCCAAAACATTCAAAACATTCAAAATCCAAAAACAGGTCAAAAATTTAGTCAAAAAGTCAAAATAGAGTCGTCTTGTCGAACTATGGGTCTCTGAGCCTTGAATGTAGGCAAGGTTGATCTTTGATCATCCCTCGAGATAGTTAGGTCAGTCCTTTAGGAGTCTGTCATAATAAACTGACAATCCATTTTTTTATATCTCATCAATAATCGAGTTTGTGTCAGTCAAACTACGTGGTATTTGCATGTATAACGTAGGCAAGTATAATCTATTGATCAGCCCCCGAGGCCCCTAGGATAGGTCTTTAGGTTAGTCTCTTGGTCAAAATCTCATAAAACCCTAAAACATTTGAAAATTCAAAAAACCAAAACATTTGTAAAATCTTGAAAATACCAAAAACAACCTTAACATTTTAGAAAACATCAAAAACATCCAAATATTTGAAAAAAAATCCATCTGTCTCATCTCGCTTTCACCCGAAATAAACATCACTCATAATAAGTCAATCGTCATCCTTAACTTTTGGTAAAACAATCGAAAACAAGTTTGCCAAATTAAAAGTGAAAACTCAATCATCAAAATCGCAAGTCTAGGTCAATAAGTAAACAAGTTGGTCAACTCTTTGTATAATAGCCTATCATCCAATCAGTCCCATATCAAATCATCTGATATCGTCATGTCCTAGGATACATCCTTCCTACAATGGACATCAACATCAGGAATCACCGTAGTTTAGTCTTGGCTAGCAGTATTGAAGAACATTTGCTTGTTTGTTTACGGTATCTTTGTCTTTTGATTTATCTTATTGCACTCATTCGAAGGACCTCTTGATGATATCCCAAACAAAAGGACTTAGAGAGATAGGAATGGGGCAATGATCATTATCTTTTATCTGCTATGCTTGTTAGATATTTTTGTAAAATAACCTTGGTCATGCATGATTTGTTTAGGTGTAGGGAGGATGTTTTAGGTATCGTGTTGACCACATAGGAAGGCTTTCCTTCCTATGTTTTGGTATGAGATTTTTGGAATATCTTAACTACATTTTTTAATAAGGTTTCATACTCTAGGTGTGAACAAAGATACTCCTATCTGATTGTTGAGTCAAAGTCCATCACACTAGGTACAACGCTATCTTGGTTATTTATACCTTGATGCATCGTACTTACGTGTGTAATCAAACATAAGGTAATTAGCCCTTTGAAAATCCCAACTCGTCAGCAAGTAATCATAATCATCATTATCATCTCATGTTTTGTTGGAATCTCTTGTTTCTTGTATCTCTTTCTTTTCACACTAACATTGCATTCATTGCACATAAACACAAAAAAAAAGCAATCATCCCATAGCATTATAAACATCTACATCACCACAGCATCATTTGCATTCATTCTATCATAACATTGCATAATCATCCCATATCACATATAAGTATCCATTACACCATCACATATCAAAGTATTCGTGTCATAAACATCATTTGCATCCATTATGTCATATCATGGATATCGTCATAACATTTATGAACATCATAACACATATCATCATCATATCACATCATCATAAGTGCATATCATACATAGAAAAAGTACATTGCATCATACCATCCATCATTGCATAATATAGATTTGATGAGTCTAAGATTTTGTACATCATAACATTTTGCATACATCATGAAAAAGTGCATCAGAAAAAGCAATGAAGAGAGAAAAAGATTGCTTTTGCATCATCACATAAAACATAATACGCATCGCATAATCATTGCATCACATCATAAAACATCATCATCATAACATCAAGAGATAGAAAATCATTGCATAGAATATAGAAATAAGAGTCATCCATAATGCATCAAAGTAAAGATAGGACATAGCATATCACATCAGATCAAAATCATCATCTCATATATCATCATAATAATACACTGTCATGGTACAAAAAAATTGGATCAATGTACATGTGTATGTCAATAAGTACAATGGCCCATGGGGCTATCAAAAATGAGCCCATGGGGCATAGAAAGAATCCTGTCTCGATAAAAAATTAAGGCTAGCCCTGCTCGCTACTGCCCTTGCCACCTGCTCTCTATCTGTGATCCTCTACAGGTTTGTACCCTGTCCTCTGTGAGAAGTATGGGAGTCAGGCTACTCACAGAATGGCTTGGTAATAATACAATCTATAATAATCAGCCTCCTAGACGGCCTCCCTGTATGCTTCAAGTGATATTGTGCTCTGGGAGGAGGATGCAACCATGCTCTCTAACTGCTACCATCATCCCATCTTAGTCATCACTTGTAGCTCTGTAACCTTTCTTTGTTGGACTGCCTGGTCCCGGTCTAGCCGTAGTTGATTCCTCTCAGTTGTCAGTGCCTATACTTGTGCTTGTAATTGCAAAATCTACCCATCTCTAGGATCTGGCTGTGGGGGTGCCTGCATGAGAGGTTGATCCTGATCTCTATCTTTGGGTGGTGTCGGGATCCTATCTTGATGTCCCGAATCCTAGTCCTGCTAGGGGGCATCCTGTCTCCGCTCTCCCTCCTGTAGATCTTAGTGTGGCTGATCCTAGTGTCCATGATCCTGAACCTGATGAACCGGTGGTGGCCCACCACCTCCCTAATCCTAATCCACGTCCCCCCAACCTTGTATAGCTCCCCTTCCTGTGGCTCTCTGTTGAATAGATGGTGTCCCCAGAACTGTAAGTCTTAGCGGTGGCAAAAACCAATCTTTGTAGGCCTACGTAGTCCGTGGATCTTCCTGTCCCTGGTCATATGGCCACGGCCTAGCCACTAGCTACCTGAAAGAATCATTCGCCTCCTAGGCTAGTATGTACCGGCCCTAGGAACTCTGGCTTGTGGTTCTCACAAAAATAGCCACATACTAATCGTCAAGCCGATCCTGTTCCTCTCGAAACTGCCTTTGTACCCTACTTGGCAGGTATCTCTCAATCATCATATGCTCTCGCCTCCTACATCAATCAGTCCTAGCAAGCAAAGAAAACTGTTGCACATCGTCCAACCAGGCGGGTTGTCTGAGGTATGGCCACCAGGTGAACACTCCCATATCATCGAGGACCCTCCTCCAATGAGGAATCGTGTGTTCTCTTGTATGCGTAAAAGAGAGATCTCCTCTATACCACCAAACAACTGGATCATCTGGCTCCATGGGAACCTAAAAAACTCGAGGACGAAGCACAAAGATGTGCTCCCATGCCCAGACATGCACACCCCAAGTGCTTTGTTGTCTAGATAAGCAAACTCATGCAAATCTCTATAAAGTGAGGCTAGCAGAACTGGCCCCCACGCAAACAGTGTCCATCACCGAACCATCTGCTCCCAAGCGAGCCCCCATCTAGGACTAAAGTATCAGCCCTGCTGATCTAGTGCGACGAGACCTAAAATAATAGCTGCAATGACCAAGCGATATGGTGATACGGTAGGCCTGTGGCGCTCCAGCTTGATTTGGGCCTTGCAGATTACAATCTAATTGGTGCCCATAATGTCAAAGCAGGCCTCCCTATTGGCATTTGTATCGTATATCACCCACTCGCCATGAATGGGAAATCTTAGAATCTGCCACATGTCCTCCAGTCTGACTGTGGCCTCGCCCTTCGAAAGGTGGAACGAGGATGTCTCACTGTGCCATCTCTTAGCAAGTTTCGTCATCGTGCCCAAGTGTGTCCACACGAGTGATGCATAAGCAATGTACCAAAGTCCCATCTCTCCTAGGTACTCCTGCTGTCACTCGGTCAGATCATCCAAAAGGCTGAAAATCTCTCGGGACTTGTGCTCACATGAGTAGATCTCTCTCACCTCCTCCTACATCAGGAAATTCACCATGTGAAAATCCATCGAAAAAAATCTTGATCCTGGCTTGTCTTAGCATCTCGAAAGCAACCTCAATGTCGCTACCAGTGAAGGTGGTGCAGTTTGCAAACTCCAAACTGTGCTGCTAGGAGCTTCAAACTCCTAAACTGCACCGCGGCATTGCAGTTTGCAAAGGCGTTTGAGTTTAAGCAAAAACCCTAATTCTAAAGAGCACCACAACAGTGCACCTTGTGAACGCAGTTGAGTTTGGAATTTAACCCTAAACTCCACACTGCGTCATGGCATCACTACTCATGACGATGACATAGTTTGATGTCGAGCGGCATTGTTTGACATTTCTAGCGGCACAGTATAGCACCGCTCCTAGAGCCTAGATTCCTAATGCATTAAATGAGCACAAAAAATAAAAAACCAAGCTTGGGTCAAGTCGACTCACTAGTGGTCCAGTGTTGGGAAGCCTTTGGTGTATCTATACTCTATCAAAAATGTGCATCGGAAGCTATTGTTGCACCATCTCGCGAAGGTTTCAGAGCTCAAAATTACAAAATCTCTCAAGGCTGAATGTGAAAATGTATTGGAAGTGGTCCCTCGAGGCCTATTTAAGCCTGAAAATTAGGGTTTTTTGACCCCGTTTAGCCGTCTTTTCATGGTTTTGGACCCCAATCTTGTTTTTGTCTAACCAAAGGCCGTTTTACACCATTTTTTGCATTTTATCTCATTTTTTGGCTTTCTAGAGCGTTTTTGGACCTGTCGGGCACCTTTTCCTCTTTTTTCGTGAGATCACCCAAAAAAATCAAAATTTTCATTCGATCTCTTAAGGGGGCAATATATTGGCATGTTTTCTCTCACGGGGACAATAGTAGGGCAAATTGTGAAATCAATTTTTTTTTAATTTTGATCAAGGCAGTTTATTCTTTGAACCAATGTAATGAGTGCATCGCTTCAAAGAGGGGAAAAATGTAGACACGTAAAATGTATTGAGTGGCATTACACACTTGATCCCAATTAACTAACACCATCCCACACTTAAATCATCCCTCGATCTAACCATTTAATCGAATACCGTTATTGGATTAAATTCATCAATTTTCCTCTCTTAATTAAATAAATCATTTATCTGATTAAGTCATTCTCTCTTGTTAATTAAATCAATCAATCTGATCTAATTAACCCTGACTCTTTATTTATTTAAATAAATCAATTTTATTTAATTAATCTCTAAAGTCCATCTCATTAAATTAAATAAATTAAAACCTTGTTTGATTTAATCTAACCAATAATCCCCTTGAGTTAAATAAAAATATATATGTATTTAACTATCTCTAAGATCACATTCTTCTCATCTTGGATTAAAATCAACCCATAAATCTAAGTCAAAATTTTCACATCATCTAATCCCTCATTAAATTAATTAACCCTTGATTAATTTAATTCTAATCCATGTCCCATCCTCTATCTTTTGCCACTTGCACATGAAAATACATTTAATTCATTTATTAAATCTCTATTTTCTCTCAACATGGCATAAAAGAGGAATATTCCTTCAAATTTGAAATCCCTCCAAGTGGACTTAGTCCTTCCAACAAGACATTTATTTCATCTTACAAGTCCTTTTGCATTGAGCCAAGTGGCCATTACTTCATTTGACTCTTCATCCACCTTGTCATTTCACTAATTTCAAATTTCAAATAAATAAAGGCATTTATGGGCACATTCATCAAAATGTGCACATCCTTCATCCATCCATCTCTTGACAAGTGGCATCTTGCCATTGTTTGAAAGTTAGTACCACATTGCTTCATTTTGGGAATTTATCCATCTTGTCTTTCTATAAATAAGAGGTTTCTCTCCTCATTTGATCATCCACAATTTGAGTAAACTTATTATACTCAATTTCATCTTCAAGGCATTAGCATTTTCATCCATTTTATCGAAGTCTTAGCTAGGTTATGCAAGTTTTTCATCATGAAGCACACTTGAATCCTCAACAAAGTGGATCACTCTTCATCACTCATCAACATTGCATCATAGGAGTTGGGAAAGGGCCAATTTTTACATCAAATTGGCACCGATTCCCCCATGCGATCAATATTTTTCTTACTTAATTAGGACTTCATTATTTTATCATTGTGTTCTTCAAATTTATTTCCTTATTGAGTATTGATAATGGATTTCATGGGGAATCTTAATTCGTACTTGTATTTGATCTAACTATGTGTTTGTTTATTGTGTTTTGTAGGAATTAGGATTGGGGTTCTATAATAACCACATGGAGTTGAATGAAGTCTTGTCCAATGAACTCACTAGAGAGGATTTTAAGTTAAAACTAGAATATGGGGTTTTGGTATAGAAGAATCTCGATGTTTGGAGCAATTTTCCTATCTTTTGTTATATGGATGAGTGGGTGAGGTACACCCTGAGTATAATACACAAGTTCCTTTGGTTGGATATTCCACATTTGATCAACAAAGAGGAAATTATGGTTTTGACTAACTAGTCTATGCTCAATCGGACCAGTATTGGTACTTAAATATATTAAAAATCAAATAGGAGTGAAGTATGATAGGAGGGATTTGACCATTAATGACATAAGGAATCCTACAATCAAGTTCGTTTCTATGATTATAGGCTAAAAATTATATTTCACCAACAAGGAGAACTCTATATCTACAACTATCATCAACATAGCTTATGAGATGATTAAGAAGGGTGAAAACTATGATCTATGTGAATTTCTAAGACTGCAATTGTTGAAAACCCGCAGAAAACTAAGGAGTCCAAATATTCTTTTAAGTTTAGAAATGTAATCATTTTTCTATTGTTTTACTTTTTGAATGAAGTTCCTAGAATAAAGAATGATGTGTGGCTACGAGACAAACCTATATCCCACCAAATCAAGGATTATTTGTTTGGATTGGGAGATGCAGATACTCAAAAGAATTCCCTCTTGGGGTTCTTCAAAATATTTCAAGAGAAGATGCAAGCTAGGAAAAGGATATCAAAGCAATTGGTGGAAAGGTATCAAAAGGACATTATTTTTTTGGTCACAAAAGATAAGTGAATAATGGAGGTCATTGAGCCCAGAATAGTGTGGATTCCAACACTGGGATATGAGGTCACTTTGGATGAAATTATTGGTTTATTTGATATCTTGTTGAAGATTTCCAAGGACACCATTGAGGACAGATTCATAACTTATGAGGAAAAATCAATGAAGGTCCACACATGCAGCAAAGGTAGCCATAAATAAAGAAGAATGTGGAGAAAATGACCACATAGTTTGTGGAGGCTATGGGCCTCTCTAAAGAGTAAGTGGAACAATATAAGGCTATATTAGGTGCTCCAAGAGGATCAACAAGTGCAAGAAGATCTGTTAGAATAGCTACCACTCCTCTAGTTTCTCAGAAGTCCTTCAGGACTATGCCTTCTTCCAAAGGGGAAAAGAGGAAGGAGACAAGCACACCTACAAAATAGACTAGTGCTTTATTAAAAGAGAAAATTTCTCTGATAAAGTAGAAAATGAGGCTTGAGAAGGAAAAGGTTGTTCTAGAAACACACCCAATTGGCTCAATGAAAATAAGAGTTAATATAAAAGCTACTAGAGAGTAATATGTTGGAGTTAATGTTGGGAATGATAAAAAAAGAAGCATAGACACTAATACTCATGATAATGAGGAGAGGGAGTTGGAAGAGAAGAATGTAGAGGAAGATGTTAAGGCAATTGGTGAATCCTCTGGCTCCTTTGGAGATTCTCTAAAGAATCTATTGAACATGCAATTGCAGTTCCAACCTGTTGTGTCTATGCAATTGATACAACTACCCATGCAATAAGGGAACGTGGACCAGAGCAATATTTCACCACTCCATAAGCTACAACTAGGAGATATCTTCCATACATCTTCTTGAAAGGAAATCATTGAAACACATCAGAAGAGTGGAGAATTGATTGAAGAAGTAGTGAAAACATTATAGAAGGCCATACTTGGAACAACCATTGATAGCTCATTATCTAATATGGAAAATATGAAATTTTTGATTGATTTTCTTAAGGAATATGCCTCCAGATTGAAGGAAATTTTGGAAAAATAAATAGATAAAAAGATGGATGAGAAGAGGCTAATGGAAATCATGGAGAAGTGTGCATAAGCACACAAAAAATTTCACGAAATTCTCAAGGGTGCACAGGCTTGTGTGGTTGAGGCCAAAGCCTTATTCCAATTTTGGATGAACTGGCCTAGAGACACAAAGAGCATTAAAGATGAAATAGACTCAATTGAGTGACAAATAAAAAAAAAATTAGTGAATATGATCTAGCACAAGACCTAGATGGAAGTGCAAGTTCAGTGATAGAAGACTTACATGAGAAATACTTTCGATTTCAAGCATAAAAAGAAAAGATCATTATGCATTTCAGGAACCTCAGGGACATGGTGAACTCAAAATTTAAATTTGTTTCTAGTGCTCTAGTAAGTGTTGATAAAGCTACAAATATCAATTCGGTACCTAGAGCTCAAAAAGAAGGGGAAGAATTCCTAATGTAATTAGAGACATAGTGAAAAATGATTGGAATAGCCAAGAAGATCTAGGAAGATGGAAAACATGAATGACAAGTTCATCTTGCAAAGCTCCAAGAGTCAACTTCCTACAATTGATAGTAATTCTTTATATGCATTTTTTATTTTATTGTTTCAAACTCCAACGTATATATGTGGATTGTTTAAAGCTTTTTTCAATGTAATTTTTTAAACTATTTATGGTGTATAGCTCTCTTAGGGGGAGTTAGTTCAGTTTTTTAGTGTATATATATAGATATATTTGTCAAGGGGAGATCTGATATGAAAGAAGATTATTGTAGGCACCCTTTACCCTTGATGTCAAAGGGGGAGAATAATTTTGGATATTATTTTAGCATGTTTCCATCAATGAAAAATGGGGATATTTTTGGAAGAATAAGGAGATGTCATTGACAAACTTATTGGCAACATGAGCATGTGGGATGAGCACAAAGTGAATAGTTATGCATTGCGGTGTTGTCATTGATGTCAAAATTGTGTCCTGGTATGAAGAATGCCATGCTAATCAGTTTGGGTGTCTTTAGAATGATTGAGGATGATTATATAAGATAATTTTTCAAGAAGTTTTGATCTAGTGAAGACAATAGTTGTGAAAATTGACTAAGTATCAATTCAAGTAATTTTGTGTATAGGAGATCTAGCATTCGGGTCTACATTGGTACACTAATGAATATTTTACTTCATGATTCTAACATAATTTTTTTGGTTGATAGAATATCCTAATTCCAAATTTTCATCTTGGTTTAGTTACTAGTGTGAAAGTTATCAATAGTAGAATTTTGAACTAGTAGTTACAAGCATTTTTGGTGTAGGAGCACCCTCAGGACCTAATGCCTACAAAAGGAATTTTTTGATTTTTGTCTTTTTTGTGTTGTTTCATGTTAATAAGGTCATATGAGACCATTTGGAGTCATTCTATATCATTTTAGAATGTTTTTGAGTCATAATGCAAAAGTTGTCAAAAATTGTCGAAATTGTAAAAGTTGCAAAGTTGTCAAAATGCAACAAATCTTGTAAAAGTGTCACTATTCTTAATAAAAAAAGTTATGGTTAGTTGGGTAGTTAAAATTTGATTGTAATAGCATAAAATGGTGATGTAAACATGAATCCCAAGCCTAGAGAGTAGTTTGGCGGAATAAGACACCAATTAGAGACATTTTTATGCATTTTTCTATGTAATCTAACTGCAATATTGCTACTCCAGTGCATGGTACAAACTAGTATGGATTGGTACAGTCCTAAGATTGGTTTTTTTTTATAGAGATATGAAATAAATTTCATTTGAATTTGGTTTGGTGCCTTTTCATTGAGTATTTTGAAACTTATTGCAATTCTACTAGAACTTGCCTGAATCTATACTAGGGTTATATGTTTTGGGAAAAATGGCATAACTTTTGTTTCCACCATTAGATCTTTATAAAAATTCAGAAATTTTTTATAATTATGTTATATACGATCTGATAGGAGTGATTGGCCTCATTTGTTGTTGTGTGAAATTCATGAATGACAGTTCATTGCATTTCACAATGAAAATTTTGTGTTTTACTACATTCTGTAGATCTTTGTCACATCTGTATGTACTTAAAATGCTTTGTATAGTATGAATGATGGATGCATGATGTGAAGGATTTTTCTAGCTTTTTTTTCTTCTATTTTGGATAAATTTCATAAAGTATTGAAGGAGATATCATTGATTTACTGAAACTTGGTCCAAACCCTACCTAGGGTTGAAATAAACCATGAAATTGCCATATCTAGAGTTTCCACCATGATCAACCCCTGAAACTTGTAAAAAAATTTGTCCTGATGTCTTTGATCTCCTTGCAAATTCTGAGGCTTGGTTCTGCACATGTGGAGGATCATTTAATGATAGTATGGGGAATTTGGCCTTGTTGACAGTCATAAAAGCCTTGGTGACTTGGGAAAATTTGTTGTGTGCTCTTGGAGAATGATCCTTGGGGTAGAAGTTGTTGTTTTAGGCCTTCTGGGATATGTTGAAGGTGTTGGAATAGGTGTTGAGACATTTTGAAGCCCTGAACCTAGTTGTGTCATGCCTAGTGGCTTAATTAGGTCTAGTCAAGAAGTAGGAAAATATTTTTTTGAGGCATTCTGTACAAAGGAACCCTACCTAGATTTTGGATATGTTTGACAATGACCAAATGGGTATCTGAAACAAGTCTCAATTTTTGTAGATCAATTATGGTTTAAGAGATATGTCCAGAAATTCCTTTTTGAAAGGCTACAAGGAAGAATGGAGCATTGTGAAGGAAAGCCATTGATTGATGACTAAGGGCTTGAAATAGTGGTTTTTTGTGCGTGTTAGGATATTGTACACCCCTACTCTACATCAATTTTCTAGGCTAGTGAATATATTTTGGTGAATCCACACTTCTTTGCGGATTAGATTTTGGCTTTGCAATTCTATGGAGATGTTGGTAGGTGTCAATTGATTATGTATTCCAAATAGCATAGTGTTTGGAGGTCCACGTGTCTAGATATGGTTGTATGGTTGGAAATTTTTGTCATTGGGTCATTACCAGTGTGGACCTAATGAGTTGATTGTATTACAAAGGATGAACATGTGTTGATCCATTATGTGGGCATTATTTTAGGTTTTTGTCAACCTATTTCAATTTTTTTTAGGTTTGGATCTTGGCACGAAGCGTGTGTGTATGAATCTAGAGCCGACAAGTTACATTTTTCTTATTACATCTAATTAGGCCGATCTAATTTATTTTTTGGGTGAAGCAGATATATATGAAGATCATTTTTGGAATTTTGATATAGGTGTGATTTGTATGTAAGGAGAATAATCCGACAAGAGTTTGTGAATGTAATTGTGTAAATATAGTGTGAATGAAGAGCAGAGAAGAGTGATATTTCAAATTAGTATGAAGAGTTTTGAGTTTGTATTCTAAGCTTCATTGGAATTTGAGAAGAATAAAATGATGTGCTCTCTTTCGCTTCTAGGGTTTTGGACCTAAAAAGAGGGAGACCATTTCCAACCTTTCACTCAAGAACAAACCCTTGAGATTTCAATGCAAAGGAGATTGAAATTTTGCAAAAGGACTGTTCTAGGGATTGAATGATGTATAATGAGTGGTTCACCACCAATTGTAAACTTGGAAAAGACAATGAAATGCAAAACACAATGTGATATGCAAACAATGTTGAATGACCTAAAAATATGAACAAACTATAATGAAAAGCTATGAAACTAAGTGTGCACCCGAAAAATTGAAGAAGGCAAAATGAAGGTTTGGATCACTAATTTTTTTTTGTGAAGTTGACTGGGACTCATATGCTAAGTTGGGTGAATCAGTCTAGTTTCTGGGAAAATGCACTGGAGCAGGTTTTAGCCAAAAGGGTATCCAAATTTGTAAAAATCTTGATTAGGAATGTACAATGGGACTCATTCACCAATAGTGGTGAATCATTCCACTTCTACTTTTATAGAAATTTTGAAGTGGATTTTGTGCCTCTCAGTCTACTCTGCTCTTTTTGACTGGTTTCCAAATCCGAAACTTCAAAATGCCACTTGTAGGCCTTATTCAAGCTTCTCAAAGGCTTGATGACAAATTTTAGGGACTTGACAACTTTTCTCCAACTTTTCTTCTTGTAAAATTTGCAACCTAACTCTGCAAATCACACACAAGAAGAGGGGAAAATGTTCTAGGAGTTAGTGAATAGGGGTTTTCCTTGGTCAAACCCCTTTTTGGTAATTAAACCTTGAAGTAGAATGAAATATGAAAAGAGAATTATGAATGAAAAAGTTGATGTTGCAACTCACCAAACCCTAACAATAAGGTGCTTCAAACATGTAATTAATGGATCCAATGGATGTAGACTTGGAATCTTGCTTGATATTGATAGATCTTGAATGAAGTACTTGCTTGAAACACAAACCCTACATCGCAATTATTATCTCTAAAACAACATGATGCAAGCAATCTTTGAAATGATGATTGATGCTTGAAAGATGATTTTGAATGCTTGATAATTTGCACTTGAAATGCCTTGAATGCTCTTGTGAACTCTTGAATGCATGTATAATTTGCTAGGTGTTGAATATGAGTGAAAGAACCTTGTATTTATACTTCATTATGCAAGAATTTCCAAAATTACAACACTACAAGATGACATTCGATCTAGGAGAATAAAATACCGCTAGAAATTTGAATTAAATTTGAATTTTGGTCACATGGGACTCATTCACCCAAGGTGGTGAATGAGTCCCATTACACATAATGTATGGGACCAAAAATAAAAAGTGTTTAGAAATGTATGAAACCTACATAGAGTCCAAAAATACCAAGGTGGAACTCATTCACCCAAGGTGGCAAATGAGTCCCAAACACTAAATTTGGGCCACACAAGCCAAGAACACGCGAATTATGATTGGTTACTGATTGGTGTCAGGATTATCCTTGAAAAGATGCAATAAATGAGGCTTGTGGATGCAAAATAGGGCCAATTAAAGCATAAGAAAGCCCAATTATTAATGACAAGCCTAGAGGAATGTGAAAGAGTGTTACAAAACTTTACAACACTCCAAATAATTCAAGGTTAAGATTAATTATGATTAAAATTATGTTTATCATGCTTAGTTAATTGATAAAACCCTAGAAAAGTGTGAAAGTGTGTTACAACACTTCACAACACTTTTGCAAGGAACCATAAAATGTCATTAGTTCACAAGGACCCAAGTCCTAATGTGAATGTGTTATCCACATTACAACACTAAATCAAGGCAAAATTAAGCCAAAATCCACAAGGAGGACCCAAACAATTGCAAAATTTGTCAAAAGACCCTTTTTTTGACACTACATTTAGCCCCCACTTTAGTGAGAGAATGAACCTACTTCAAACTCACACTAAAGTAGAAAAACATGCACCAAGAGGCGTTCCAATGAACCAATACTCGCAAGATGGGATGGAAACAATCAAGAGGGGTGATCAAGATCCCATGGAAAACCAACATAAGCTTAAAGGAATACTAATGAAAATGATATAAAGAATAGTGACAAGGCCAATCATACACTACCAAAGATGAAAAAGAGAAAAGAAAAGAAATAAAAGAATATGATCAAGCTTCGAACATTTTTCCATCCTGATGTGGATTAGATCTAGGTTGTTTTTCCATAAAACACATACTCACTCTGAGGCGACGGAACTCCTGGCTGTCAGTTGGGTGAGAAACATACGCTCATGGATGGTATGCACTTACACACACCCAAGTGGATATGGGGAAAGTCATGCCTCTAATTGGGGTTCCCGCTCAACCATACCAAAGTTATACCTCTTGATAACTTTAATAAGGTGTCACACAAAAATGATTTTTTGACCTTCATGAGACAAGTAAAAATTTGCATGCTTGGAGCTCATGAACAAACAAGATGGCTCCACAAGCATGCAAGTTGTATTATGCAAGGAGGCCATATAACAAAAAATACAAAATGCAACATGCAAAGAATGTTCAAAGGAGTCTTGCATATTTCATGCGAGGTATTTAACTTAGGGAACATTGTGCCTAATGTCTCCAAGAGAGGACCAATCAAAGAATAGAAAATTTGCAACTTAGGGGATGCAGTGTTTCACATCAAGCCACTAAGAGGAATGTAATATGCTAAGAGAGATCATGCTCCTATACGACATTACACCCAATGTCATCCACAAAGTGACAAATGCGTCGTATGAAGTAAGAAGGATGCACTAAGAACCAAGAAAAGGAAAAAAATGTAAAAGAATAATGCCAATGTATTCCCCCACTTTAAAGGAATTGTTAAACATCATACTGTGAGCAATTACTTTAAAGTAGCAAATGAAAAATTCCAACAAGAAAGAATACATGAGAGCCAACTTGGAAAGACCTATGCCAATTCATATGTTTCCAAGTAAAGTTGCATCATGCAAGATAAAAAGAGAGGGGTTTCCCCCAAAATGAAAAAACCAAACACATAAGGGATCTATGGATTTGGGGTTAGTGTGTTCTTTGCTGCAATGATTTTAGAGAGCTCGAAACTATCATCATCCCACAAATACACATAGAATTGGAAGAATGACATAAAGAGAGCGAAAAAAAAATAAAAACCTTTTGTTTCAACATGGAAGAGACATAGGGTGTCTCGATGCCTTGCATCATCCCCAAAAGGAAAACACAAGACAAATGAAAAGAAAAGGCAGAAGAAAAAGGAAAATATTTTGGGTCAACATGAAGGAGATATGAATGTCTTGATGCCTTGCATCATCCCCAAAAGAAAAACACAAGAAAAGGATAAAGATTAAATGAAAAGGAAAAGGAAAGCCTTTTGGGTCAACATGAAGGAGACATGAATGTCTTGATGCCTTGCATCATCCCCAAAAGGAAAACACAAGAAAAAGATAAAGATGAAAAGTGAAAGCAATGCATGACATAGAGAAGAATGAAGGTACAAATAGAGGAATGTCACAAAGAGAGAGAACATCAAATAAAACATCATGGGGGATTACATTACTCACATGAAATCACACAAAAGAAAAAGAAAAAGGAAAATACAAAAGACTAGTAAGGAAAATGCGAGTCAACCTATGAGCAATTCATCCACCTCCCAATCTCAGTCTATATAAGCAAAAGGTGAATGAAAAATGTAAGGGACAACAGCAAATGCATTACTAGGACAAGGCTAACAATTGCTTTCCCCCACTGAGTGTGAGAAAAGAATGATTCAAGATAGGTGATGGGAAAGGTCATGTAATAGTTAGAATAGAATATTCTACAACTATTGCATGGTAATGGATGAAATGATAGAAATCTAGGCAATCACACAATGGTAATCATTGCCATCAAAGTAATTTTTTTCAATACTAACTGGAATGCACAACATTCATCAGTACTATGTCCAAGAATTTGATGATATGCACAATGTCGGGCTTTTGCATCTTTAAGATATAGAACTAATATATTCATAGGTGGTAATGTTATCAGTCCTTTGTTGAGAAGTATTTGTAATTTCCTTTCACTTTTAGGTGGTGGAAGAAAGGGTTGTAATTTTTGTAATTTGTAAGGCCTCTTGAATTTGCTAGATTCACCAACTTCTCTAGATGGGATTAGGGCAGGAGATCCTAAGATGATCTTGTCCTTATCCTTGTCATTGTTATGAATCATTGGTTGTTCCTTAGGAAGGACATTCAAATTAGGAGGGGAATCCAACATCACTGTGCCATCATCACAAAGCCTTAGATATTCTCTAGGAGGCTTTTTTTTATGAGAGGTATCTTGATATCCTAATCCCTTTGTGTTTTCATTAGTTGGTATTTGCTCTAAGAGTTGATGAATTCGATGTTCACTTTTTGTATCACATCCTTTTTTACTCAAGATTGTGAACCCTTTTCCATATGTTTCTTCTAGATTGATGGGTGTGTTTGTTACTTTGTTATCATAAAATGGTTGAGTGTTTGCTTTTCTAGAGGAACTAGGTTCACCTATTGTAGGGAAATTAGGTTCAATTTTTTTTTAGGGTGTAAGTAACCAAACATCTCAAGAGGTGGTATTGTAGGAAGATCTTGTTTCATGGATGGATAGAAGGATGTGTTAGCTTCAAGGTTGTCAAGACAATTGTTTAGGGACCTATTCATGCTATCATCATCTTCTCCAATGATGTCAACATCACGAGGAGGACATGCATTAGGAGTTGAGTGAGCATAAGTAAGGTCAACGTCATTAGGGTCATTTCCAATATCACAACTTGACATATCCACTAAGGACTTTAATGACATCCAAAGCTTATTAAAGTGCATATCCATGATGTAAATTTCAGATTCTAAACTATGAAAAATTGTTGTAAATGCAATTTTGATTTTAAGCAATGCATAAGATGAATGAATTTAAGCTAAATGCAATGAATTGAGTGAAATTGAAAGTCTGCAAACTAAAATAGAAAGGTAATAGTAGCAAACATAAACTCAAAAAATGTACTATAAATTCCAAAAAATGCAATGAAAAATATGCAATGGGACTGATTCTCCCAAGGTGGCGAATGAGTCTAGGTGTTGATTTTTTTCAAAATTTTCAAATTGAATTTTATGCTTTTTATTTTTTTGATGCAAATCTGAGATGCAAATGCAAAATTTTATTGATTTTTAATGAAATTAAATGCAATAATGCAAGCTAAATGAGCTTTTCACTAATGCAAGAATTGAAACCCTAGAATGCAAATTAACCAATGCAAAATCTAATGCAATGTTAAATCTAGGATGTAAATGCACTCCAAATCAGAATTATGATGCTCTATATGTAGGTTCACCAAAATGAAAAGAAGAAAAATAGGGGACTCTCTTTTGCTTCTAGGGTTTTTGACCTAAAAGAAGAGAGACCATTTCCAACCTTTCACTCAAGAACAAACCCTTGAGATTTCAATGCAAAGGAGATTGAAATTTTGTAAAGGGATTGTTCTAGGGATTGAATGATGTATAATGAGGGGTTCACCACCAAGTCTAAACTTGGAAAACACAATGAAATGAAAAAAAAATGTGATATGCAAACAAATGCTAAATGACTTAAAAAGATGAACAAATTGTAATGAAAAGCTATGAAATTGAAAGTGTGCACCAAGAAAACTTAAGAAGGAAGAATAGAGGTCTGGATCACTAAAAAATTTGTTGTTGAAGTTAATTGGGACTCATATGCCAGGCTAGGTGAATCAATCTAGTTTCTGGGAAAATGTACTATAGCAAGTTTCAGCCAAAAGGGTATCCAAATCTATAAAAATCTTGATCAAGCCTGCATAGTGGGACTCATTTCCAATAGTGGTGAATCAATCCACTTCTACTTTCTAGAAATTTTGAAGTGGATTATGTGTCTCTCAGTCTGCTTTATTCTTTTTGACTAGTTTCTGGATTTGAAATTGCAAAATGCCACTTGTAGGCCTTCTCCAAGCTTCTCCAAGGCTTGATGACATCTTTGACAAATTTTAGGGACTTGCCAACTTTTCTTCTTGGAAAATCTATAACCTAGCTCTGCAAATCACACACAAGAAGAGGGAAAAATGTTGTGGTGGTTAGTGAATAGGGGTTTGCCTTGGTCAAACCCCTTGTTGGTAATTAAACCTTGAAGTAGAATAAATATGAAAAGAGAATGATGAATGAACAAAAGATGATGTTGTAACTCACCAAACCCTATCAATAAGGTGCTGCAAACATGTAAGTAATGGCTCCAATGTATGTAGACTTGGAATCTTTCTTGATGTTGATAGATCTTGAATGAAGCACTTTCTTGAAACACAAACCCTACATCACAATTGCCAGCTCTAAAACAACAAGATGCAATCAATCTTTGACATGATGATTGATGCTTGAAAGATGATCTTGAATGCTTGATAATCTTCCCTTAAAATGCCTTGAATTCTCTTGTGAATGCTCAAAAGCTCTTGTGAACTCTTGAATGCTTGTAAAATTTTCTAGGTGTTGAATATGAGTGAAAGAACCTTGTATTTATACTTAATTATGCAAGAATTCCCGAAATTACAACACTACAAGCTGACATTAGATCTAGAAGAATAAAATCCCACCTAAAATTTGAATTAAATTTGAATTTTGGTCACACATGACTCATTCACCCAAGGTGGTGAATGAGTCCCACTACACATAATGTATGGGACCAAAAATTAAAAAAATGTCTAGAAATGTGTGAAACCTACATTGGGGCCCAAAAGACCTAGGTGGGACTCATTCACCCAAGGTGGTGAATGAGTCCCAAACACTAAATCTGGACCACACAACATAGGAACACTTGAACTATGATTAGTTATTGATTGGTGTCGGGATTATCCTAAAAAAGATGCAATAAATGAGGCTTGTGGATGCAAAATAGGGCCAATTAAAGCATAACAAAGCCCAATTATTAATGAAAATCCTAGAGGAATGTGCAAGTGTGTTACAACACTTTACAACACTCCAAATAAGGTAAGGTTAAGATTAATTATGATTAAAATTACATTTATTATGCTTAGTTAATTGATAAAACCCTAGAAAAGCGTGAAAGTGAGTTGCAACACTTCACAACACTTTTGCGAGGCACCATAAAATTACATTAGTTCATAAGGACCCAAGACCTAATGTGAATGTGTTATCCACATTAAAACACTAAATCAAGGCAACATTAAGCCAAAATCCACAAGGAGGATCCAAACGAGTGCAAAAAATGTCAAAGGCCCCTTTTTTCGACACTACAGAACTATATTTCATGCATGTGTTAGGTGCAATTGTAACAATTCAAATCTAGCTATGAGCCACAATTCAAATCTAGCTATGAGTTATTAGTGGGAAGTAAGTCCACTTGGATACTAAAGTCCACCTACAGTGAGCACTTTTGTAATATACTATAACCTGTTATAATATATTGTGAGCTAATCCTCATCGTGGTTTTTTCCCTTTTTGGTTTTTCATGTAAAAATCTTAGTGTTCATGTGTTATGTGATGTTGTTGGATGTTTTCATGCTTTCTTTCATTACTGCAATAGAATATGTTATGTGAGTTGGATGTTTAAATTTTTAAATGGTTTAAAATAATATTGATTCACCCCCAAGGCACCCTCTCAATATTCCTAGTGTTCAACAAGTACATGCTATCTAATTAGGAAATTTGAAACAAGGGAAGCCAAGATAGTAACTTATCATTATAATATCTCATTTAGAAGCACATCTTAAACATCATGAATGTATATAATGGTTCTATCTAGTCTTGTATTTGGTTGATATTTAGATTGAATGTACTTTATTTTTCATGTATTCTCTCTTGTTCTTCTCTAAATTTCAATAACACATTTTTGGCATGTTATTGCTTTAACTAATTTTTACAGGTTTTTTGTATTTTCTAGGAGTATTTTTAACTTTATTGTCTTTTCTCTATACTTTGTAATTTTTGAAACTACTTTAGTATTTGTGCTTCTCCATTTTAACTATTTGTGTCTTGTATAGTTTCAAAATTTATGCTTTACATCAAGTATCATTTTCATTCTATCTTCAATTCTTTCACACATAAAAGTAGTAATTTTCTATTTCTACACTTGATAGGTTTCTCATTCAAGACATAATGCAACACCAAAGAGATCAAACAACAACATGCATATCACATGGCTTGATGTTCCATGAACATCCAACAACACTTTTAGACACTTCTTCCATACTGCCATGCCACCAATAGCCACCACAGGCCAAACAAGAATAGAGTACTTCATTCCAGAGACACATAATGCACAAACATGAGATATAACATTACCAAATCAATTTGAGGACCACTTCAACACATGAAATTAGAACTAAGACACTACACAAACATTGAAATAAAATTCACCAAGGTAGGAGAATGATGGGAAAGGTCATCGATGTCACAACTTGCATCATTTAGTCAATTAATTATTGAACCAAGTGTGCCTTAGAGCTATATGCGATAAGGATGTTTTTCATGGACTTTTGGGGGGTTTGGCTTTGTAAACAGTTGGTGCAGGAGCACCTTGACACAATTATACCTCATTGTGGAAATTTAGGAATTTGATTCAATTTTGATGTTCTTACCTTGTATTAAGGTTATTTGAGTCATTTCTCATGTATTTTCAGAGGTCATTTAAGAAAATGTTAAAATATGTCCAAAAGTGCAAAAGAATCCAAAAGGTTGTCATAAAAGTTGTAAAATTGCAAAATTAAGGCAAACTTAGGAAGATGAAAATTCATTTGTCATATAGATAGTTAGAAATTAGTTAGAAACCAAAGAGACAGCTTGGAATGCCTTTAAAAATTCCATTTTCATGATGAAACAAGTGTGGGTGATTGTATGCAAGTTTTAGATCAATAGAAAACTCTATTTTCATGCTTATTTCTTAGAAATTCACTGTTCTTCAATGTTGTACGACCATGTACGGGAATGGAGACAAGTTTGAATGTTTGTAAATGAAGAATCTATCAATCACCTTCCAATTTTTATTTTTTTCATGCAATTTGGTTTATTTTTGTTCAAGTTATTGAAAATTTAGTGCACACTACAAAAACTCTACCCTAGGGTAAACAAGGACTGAGAAAATTGAGTTTCTCTCATGCAATCTAGTGAAAACTCTTAATTCTTGGTGAAGCTATTTCATTTTTTATATTATTTCATGCTTTAATGGTTTCAAATCAAAAGGATTAGATTTGTGTGAAGGAAATTAAAATTTAAGACTACAAATCTATGTCTGACTGGTAAAAATAGGGTTTCAAGGGGTTTATACCTAGGCTTTGTCAAAATGTTTATGAAAGTAGACTTCAGATGGAATTTTAAGCTTTATCAGATTAATATTGATATGTTTCAATCCTTGTATAGGAGAAATGGAGTGTGCAGTTCTTATATTCACTAACCATGTTTGAAACAAAGCCTATTAGGCCTATTTTGTACGCTGACAGTCCTGATTTGATTAATTATTTTTAAAGAAAAAAATGTTAGGTTTTAAATATGCTTTGAACCTCCTAAAAGACCATCTAAAAATTTTATTATAGTTATGATTGAAGGACTGCATAAAAATATATCTCTGACAACCCTAAAAGAAGTACTACAAGGAATTGGATAGTCCATGAAGGTTTGTACATAAAATCTGTGAATTCAAGTTCTTGGGGTTTTGAATGAGTTTAAGAGTGTTGAGTTAATCTTAATGAAGTAATCTCTAGCTTTGAATTGGTTGTTGGACCTTGAAGTCCAAAGTTGGTGTTTGTAAGCAAGAAGTGTTATGGTTGTGCATTGGCAAACAGTTTGTGAGAATATCCATTAGTTTGTGGTTTATTTGGTTTAATTTGCTAAATTTATGTTTTCCAAAGTGGTTGTGATTTGATACAAGATTGGGACTCTAAATATTGTGTGATGTTCAAGGCTTATGAGCCTTGTGGAGTGAATAATTGAATGAAAGTTGAATAAACAAACAATAATTGTTGTGAGTTTGTCTAACAAGATTGAGATTGTGTGTTTCTTCCTCTTGTACTACATCAAATTGGTATCAGTGCCTCAAGATGCTTTGGGAAATTTGTTTGTGGTTTGTGTGTGTGGTTGTTTGCAGGTTGGTGCAATGAGAAATTCCAAGTGACTAGGGAGAGAAAAGTGGAGACACCTAGGTGAGGCAGAGAATTGTGAAGCAAGGAGAGACTTGCTTGTGAAGATGGAGAACTTGAGAAGGAATTTTTAGGAAAAGGAAGAGAGGAAGAAGAAAAAAAGACAAGAGAATATGGACAAAGAGATTGTTGAGTTGAAGAAAGAGTTGAAAAGAATTGAAGAAGAGTTCCAAGAATCCATGAAAAAGATAGAACAAATGATTGAGGAAATGAAAAGTTGGCACTTGAAGATAAACAAAAGAGTTTCATGGCCTATAAGGAAGATAATCAAGAGGAGAAGACAAATGAGGGTAAAAGAGGTAGAAGTCTTTGAAGATGCTGAAGAGGAATTCATGGATGAAGAAGGTAAAGTTGTTGCAGACATTCCAAGGCAAGAAAGAGAAGGTGTGATAGATATAAGGTACCTGATTTTAGGACTTGAATACATTGGGTTGATTAAGGGAATGCTCATGGATGAATTGGTCATGGAGGTTTTCAAGGAATTGAAGAATGAAAGAGGTATCATGATAGAAACATTGTATCATTTCATTATGTTACTAATGCTTTGGACAAAGAATACTTTGCAGGTTAAAGGACAAAGGGAGAAGCATGATATTGAGGTGTATAAAGGAGTGAAGAATCTGATTTCAGAGGGGAAGCAAGATAGAGGACTAATTTGCATGGACAAATATAATCCTAAATTGAAAATGAAGGTGATGAGAAGTAGATCAATGGAAAATCATATCAAGAAAGAAATTTTTTTGGCAACATCAACTTCAAGTGGACTTGAAATCTTTTTGGTCAGGAGTATGGTGCAGGAGCACCTTGACACAATTATGCCTCCTTGTGGAAATTTAGGAATTTGATTCAATTTTGATGTTCTTACCCTTTATGAAGGTTATTTAAGTCATTTCTCATGTATTTCAGGTCATTTAAGAAAATGTTAAAATATGTCCAAAAGTGCAAAAGAATGCAAAAGGTTGTCATAAAAGTTATAAAATTGCAAAATTAAGGCAAACTTAGGAAGATGAAAAGTCATTTGTCATATAGATAGTTATAAATTAGTTAGAAGCTGAAGAGACAGTTTGGAATGCCTTTAAAAAGGCCATTTTCACAATGAAACAAGTGTGGGTAATTGTATGCAAGTTTTGGATCAATAGAAAACTCTATTTTCATGCTTATTTCTTAGAAATTCACTGTTCTTCAATGTTGTACAGCCCTGTATGGGCATGGAGACAAGTTTGAATGTTTTTAAATGAAGAATCTATCAATCACCTTCCAATTGTGATTTTTTTCATGCAATTTGGTTTATTTTTGTGCAAGTTATTGAAAATTTAGTGCAGACTGCAAAAACTCTACCCTAGGGTAAACATGAACTAAGAAAATTGAGTTTCTCTCATGCTATCCAGTGAAAACTATTAATTCTTGGTGAAGCTATTTCATTTTGTATATGCTTTCATGCTTTAATGGTTTCAAATCAAAAGGATTAGATTTGTGTGAAGGAAATTAAAGTTTAAGACTACAAATTTGTGTCTGACTGGTAAAAATAGGGTCTCAAGGGGTTTATACCTAGGGTTTGTCAAAGAATTTATGAAAGTGGACTTCTGATGGAATTTTAAGCTTTAACAGATTAATATTGATATGTTTCAATCCTTGTATAGGAGAAATGGAGTGTGGAGTTCTTATATTCACTAATCATGTTTGAAACAAAGCCTATTAGGCCTGTTTTATATGCTGAAAATCCTGATTTGATTAATTATTTTCAAAGAAAAAAATGTTAGGTTTTAAATATGCTTTGAACCTCCTAAAAGATCATCTAAAACTTTTATTACAATTATGATTGAAGGACTGCATAAAAAGATATCTCTGACATCCCTAAAAGAAGTACTACAAGGAATTGGACAATCCATGAAGGTTTGTACATCAAATCTATGAATTCAAGTTCTTGGGGTTTTGAATGAGTTAAAGAGTGTTGATTTAATCTTAATGAATTAATCTCTAGCTTTGAATTGGTTGTTGGGCCTTGAAGTCCAAAGTTGGTGTTTATAAGCAAGAAGTGTTATGGTTGTGCATTGGCATACAATTTGTGAGAATATGCATTACTTTGTGGTTTATTTGGTTTAATCTTCTAGATTTATGTTTTCCAACGTGGTTGTGATTTGATACAAGATTGGGACTCTAAATATTGTGTGATATTCAAGGCTTATGATCCTTGTGGAGTGAATAAGTGAATAAAAGTTGAATAAACAAACAAGAATTGTTGTGAATTTGTCTAACAAGACTGAGATTGTGTGTTTCTTCCTCTTGTACTGCATCAACAATGACTTCAGGTGTCAATTTGACTCCTTCAGGAGCTTTCAGGAGCTCTCAGGAGCTGAACTCCAACAACTAATTCCTAAGGATCAATTTTATCTTATTTCCTAATTTAAATTTTTGTCGACATATTTCTAACTTCCTTTGACTTGATTGAGATTGATTCATGGAAAAGACTAACATTTACTTTAATTCTTAATCTAGAATTCAAAATCCAAATTTAATTCTAATTTACTTCGAAAGAAATCTATCTTAAGATTTACTGGAAAATAAATGCTATTTTATATAACAAAAATAAATTGCAAGGAAATAATGATAATGTAGAAAACATAAATACTAATTTTCATGAACAAACTCCAAACAAATTCCAGTTTCATCTTTCCATAACTTCCCATCATTGCTTCAATTAAACTTAACAGATAATTACCAAATTCAATTCCTACAAATATCATCTAAATCTAATTAACTCAATAAACCTTACAATGAATATAACAAACCATTTTAACCATGATGAACTAAAATCAAAAGCGATTTAAACACAGTTGCTGAAAACAATTCAAATAAAATTAACATTCCAGATTTATCATCCAATGTACTGAAAATGATTCAAACAAACTTAACATTCCAGATTTAATATTAATGAATAGAAACAAAATAAACTTAGAAAATACCACACAAGACCAATTCCTTTGGTTGAGCGGGCCCTGCTCTTCCTTCGGTAAGATCTCTTAACACAATAATTCAAGTTAACTTCTTATCTTCATTCAAATTGATCAAATAGGGATGCAGAACACAATATTGCAACCACTACAAGATTCTAGTCAAAAATTATATAACTCCTTTCTAAATCCTAAACATGGATATTCATAACTATATCCTTATTGAATTCAAAACATGGCATCAACTTCCAAGATTCAAGGCGTCTAAACTAAAGACTTAAATAAAACTAAAATAGGACTAAGAATAGATAGAGAGAGAAATGTGAGACCAATGTTGGGACTAGAAGTTCCTAAAATGGCTAAAATAAGTTGACTTGAAACTTTAGTGATCCATCATCCAGCTGGGCCGATCAGTGGTGTGATTGTCTTCATTTGATTAAACAGGGAGTTTAACTTTATCATCAGCCATCATTCATTTAAATACCCAGAATAAAATCCTTAAGAATAGGATACCAATTATGATGGTAAAAGATTAAAATTGCATAATTAATTCATCAATATCATGAAAAAAGCAACGCATTTAATATAAAGCATTACCTCAAATATATCTACAAAATTATCCAAACATAAAGCAAAGAAAGTAAATATATTAGTCTATAGTCTATCACCAGTCATGTTAATTAATAAAATAAACAAGCCTTTTAAGCATAAAATGATTATATGAAAGTATCTCTTAGCCCCTCATCATTCTTCCCCACTTGTTGTGAACCATGTCCTCATGGTTCTTTGTCAAGAATTATGGTGGTTTCTTTGTCCTTTTTCACTGCTTCCATCCAAATGGGATAGTCAAACACTCCTTCCCTGTATTGCGGTGGCAGTCTGGTCTTGAATGAAAAGCCATTGCTTTCCTTTAGCTTATCAAACCAGGGTTTTATCACCTCCTCTGGAATATTGGTTGGTTCCTTGAGTTTTGGAGTGAGCATGATGATAATTAGCATTCTGAACCGCATACCAACCCAGAATTCTTGCTACTTTTCAATCAAGGAGATCACATGCCTAACTCTTATCAAGCTCCATCTGAGGTTGTTTGGGATTATAGGATCTCTTCTTCTCAATGACTCAGGAATGGTGAAATATCTTTCCTCACATGAATTTATTTCCAATGGAGGAAGTGTCCCTTCTACATTCTGGAAAGTAGATATACTATTCAACAAATTTGAAACATAAAGAGGATTGATATGATTTTTCCTTACAATTGATCGGACCACATGTGAAGAATTTCATGACCCACATTGTAGTTATTCTCCAAGGTTCTTCTAAACTATTTCGAGCTATTCCTCGATGATCTCCTTTATGCATGTGAATCTCTGGCTTTTGTTCTGGTTCTTGGTGGAATGTTGCCACCAATTTATCAAACTTTACTTGGCCCTTATTAACTGGTTTTCCTTCAGTAGGAATTTCTGAAATTTCACTTATAATTTTAGGAGTAACTTCAATAATTTCTCCTTTGACTCTTGTGACATTTACATGGAAATTCCTCACGAATTCTTCCACAATTTCTTGTTGAAAACCTTCATACTGCAAAATAAAATCCAACCATCTTGCTTCTCTCAGAATCCTCTTGGTTTCAGAATTGATAGTAAAGTTTTTTGGCTTTGCATTTCTTTTGTTCCCCATATTTTCTGTCAAAAATGGTGGATTTCAACAATGGTGGACTTCAACTTGGCGGATTGATCTTTTTAGAAAATATCCAAAATGATCTTTCGTTTATTTTCAAGCAGCCATTTTGAATAATGACACAACGTGTCATTACTTCCGTGCATTAAATTCCTTTACTACTCCGGACGATTCGCACGCCACAATTTTGTAGTTGCAATTCAATTTGCAAAGTTGGCAACGCTCGTTACACATGTCAGCTTAAATTTGGAAAGATTTTGAAAAGACAAGCGAATCTAAAAAATGGTTTGTAATCATTACGGATGTCATTTAAATGTCACATCACATTTATACCAACTTCTTTGCCACTTTTTGAAATGATTAAAAGACATTTATTATTCTTATCAATAAAAATATGGTGGATATTTCTAAACTTATATATATTTACCTATTTTACATTTGTTTAACTACTTTAGAAAATAATATTTTGAGAATAATATTCACATTAAATGTGCAACTTTATTTATTGCAAGTCTTCAATATCTTCAGGAGCCTTTAGGAGCTCTCAGGAGTTGTGGAACTTCAGGAGTCTTTAGGAGCTATCGATCCAATTGGAGTCTTCAGTGTCTTTAGTCTTCAAGATCTTCAAGAGTTTAACTCAAATAGACCACCATTGCTTGTTTTCAGTCATCTCTTTTTTTTTCTTTTTTTTTTCGAAAGCAAACTACCATTTACTGGTTTTCAATTTACTTTCATTTTTGTCAAGGTAAACTGCCATTTGTTGGTTTTCAATTTACCTTGTTTATTCATGCCTTCTTCAAAGGTTCAAATATCTTCTCTCATGGAAGAGATATCTTCCATGAGAAAATGTTCAATTCTGTGTTGTAGATCATCTAGAAATTCCTCCTTTGATGCTAGCTTATGATATGTTTTCAATTGATGACAATTAACTAGCATAACTCTCTTTTCTCCATCAATTGGTACTAATTGAACAACTCCATTTTCAAATACTTGATCTATCTCATAGGGTCCTAACCATCTTGTATGGAATTTCCCTTTAAACTCTTCAAATTTGGAGTCAAATAATAATGTCCAATCTCCTTCCTTGAACTGTCTAGACACAATATGCTTATCATGGAATTCCCTTATTTGCTTATGAATTACCTCTATATGTTGAAGAGCCTCCATTCTCATCTCATCAAGTCTGTTGAGCTGCAAAATTATACTTTTCTCAGACTCTCGTAAATCAATTCCAACTTCTACTAAAGTTTTTAGTGTTCTTAATTCAAATTATATTGGCATGATTGGTTTTTTCCCATACACAATTTCATATGGAGAAAATCCAGTTGTTATTTTCCATGTGGTATTATAATCCCATACTACTTCATCTAACCTCTCTACCCAGTATTTTTTCCTTAAAGAAACAGTCCTTGTCAAGATGTTCTCCAATTCTCGGTTAGTGACTTCAAATTTTCCATTCGCTTGAGGGTGATATGGCGAATATTTCCTATGGGTCATCTGATATCTCTACAAAAAGGATTCCATCATTACTGATACAAACTGTGGTCCTTGGTCTAAAACAATTTTTCTTGGTGCACCAAATCTCTGAAGAATATGTGTGTATAGAAAATCTACAACCTTATCCTCTCTTATTGTTGGTAATGCTTTCACCTCAACCCATTTTGTTGCATAATTAGTACAACACAAGTATATAATGCTACCATTTAGAAGGTGGATCAACAGGTCCCAAAAAATTGATTCCCCATTTTTTAAATGGTTCCAGAGCTATTTGTGGCTGAAATGGCATCTCCATTGTTGGGGTGGGTCTTCCCATCCATTGACATTCATCACAGTGCTTAACAAAGAATGTAACATCCTTTGTCATTGATAGCCAATAGTAACCAGCTCCTAAGATCTTATGAACTATTCTTACCACCGAATAGTGTCCTCCTTCTGGCTCATGATGGCAGGCATGTACTACATCATAGACATCTAACTCAGCTACACATCTGCAAAGAACATGATGAGGACACATTTTAAATAAAAGACCATTAATCCACTGAAATCTAGAACTTTCACGAATTAACCTTCTTTTTTGTTTATGACTAAAGTGATTTGGATACTTCCCTGTTACAAGGCAATTTTCTAGATCAGAAAACCATGGTGGATGAATTGATATTGCAAATAAATTTTTGTCTGGAAATGTGTCATCCACTGGTTCTTGATCATCCTGTAAAACAATTCTGGAAAGGAAGTCAGCAACAACATTATCCTTTCTAGGCTAATTTATGATAGTTACATCAAATTCCTACAACAAAAGTAACCATCTAATAATGTGTCCACCTACTACAGCCTTGTTCATCAAATATATAATTGCAGCATGGTTTGTATGTATGTAAACTTTTTTAACCTATAATATAATGCTTGAATTTGTTTATTTCATATACTACAGCTAAAAATTCTTTTTCTATTGTTGTATAATTTCTTTCAGCAAGATTTAGATTTTTTCTAACATAATAGATTGCATGCATGGCATCATTGCCATCTTTTTGTCCTAATACTACTCCAATAGCCAAATTGGATGCATCAGCATGTATGTGAAATGGTTCTCCCCAAACAGGTCCTTGATAATTGGAGAATTTGTTAAATCTATTTTAATTGTCTCAAAAGATTTTTGAAAATCTTCAGTCCATAAAAACTCCTCTTCTTTCTTGAGCAATGTAAACAAGGGTCCAACAATTTTAATAAATCATTCTATAAATCTTCTGTAATATCTAGCATTCCCAAGAAAACTTTGAACACTAGTTTGGTTCTTAGGGATTTCAATGTTCTATAAGATCTCAACTTTCTTGGGATCAACTTTGATCCCCTCTTTTGAGATGTGATGTCCCATAACAATACCCTTTGTCATAATTATTGAATTGTTTTCATGATTTAAGAACAACCTACAATCTTTACATCATTGCAAAAAAAATCTAAGTTTTTAAGGGATTCCTCAAATTTTTTTGCATGAATTGTAAAGTCATCCATATATACTTCAACACACGTAGTGGTGAAATCTGCAAAGACGGCAAGGACTGCTCTTTGAAAAGTGGCTAGTGCATTACACAATCCAAATGGTAAAACTTTATAAGCTTATGTAGCCCAGGGATAGGTAAAATTAGTTTTATCTTGATCTTTAGGGGCTACTTGGATCTAATCATATCCACTAAATCCATCAAGAAAAGAGAAATAATTGTTGCCTGCTAGGTTATCAAGTACTTGGTCAATGAATGGCAATGGGAAATGGTCCTTCTTTGTTGCTTTATTCAATTCTCTATAATCCATGTACACACACCATTTACCATTTTTCTTGGGTACAATAACCAATGGAGAAACCCACTGACTATTAGATATTGGGTAAATGAATCCTACTTTGAGCAGCTTTTCTATTTCTTATTTAACAATGGCATGAAGAATAGGATTGATTCACCTTTGACCTTGTTTGATTGGTCTTACATGTTTAGTGTATATGTGATGACTACAAATTGAAGGATGAATTCCTCTCATATCCATATACTCCCAAGCAAATGCTTCGATTTGTTTTTCTAAAGTTTCCTTCAATTCTTTTTCTTGTGTTGGGGACAAAGATGAATTAATGTTGAGAGGTTTATCTCTAGCTACTTGAATTTCTTTAGTTCCATTTTTAGAATCTAAAGTATTTTCAACAAGTGTATTCATAGGACAAGATTGTTGTTTATGCAATGCTACTTGGAATTTTCCTTTCTCATTTGGATAAATTTCTTCTGATGCAAACTCTTGTTCTTCACATTCTTCAATATGCTCAACTAAAGTAACCATAGCTAACTCTACAATGCCATAACCTTCTAATTCTATATACTCATCAACCCAAAGTTGTGTGTTTGGTTGAATGGATGGTTGTGCTAGTGGATAGAGTGACAATTCTTTTATTTTCTAGCCATTTGAAATGATCATACTTCCAGATCGAAAATCTATTAAGGCAGCAATAGTATTTAACCATGGTCTGCCCAAGATGATTGGATTACCAGAATCTTTCTTTCTAGCTTTAAGAACCAAAAATTCAACTGGATAATCCCATGTGTCAATGGTGACCATGATTTCTTCTATGATACCTTTAGGTTTGGTAGTAGATTGGTTAGCTAACTGTAAAATAGTTTTTGTTGGCTGAATGGTTGTCATTCCTAACATTTCAATAGTATCAGATGTGATAACATTTATGGCAGCTCCCAAATCAATTATAACATTGGATATATCTATTCCATTAATACTCATGGTTATTACAAGACTACCAGGATCATTATATTTCTGAGGAAGCAATAACACATCAGTGAGTTTTTTCCCTATTTGAATTGTGGAAGGTAATCTATTTTTCCTCCCTTGAGTTTTTATGCAAAGGGATTTAACTAACTAATTTATCTCTGGTATGTCTTTAATGGCTTGTAATAGTAGTATTTCAATGTTAATCTTCTTTAACTCTCGAAGAAGTTGAAAATTGACTACATTCATGTAATTGGGTTGAGAGATTTTAGGAGTGACTTTTTCTTCCTTCAATCTCTCAGGGTAAGGTGCCTGATTAATGTTTTGTTCTTCCTCAAAGTTTTGTTTTTTTGCTAAAATCTCATAATCTTTCACACCTTCTTGAACTCTTTCTATTGGTGTAGATTGAACTGTTCAATTTCTCAATTGAATATCATTAGCATCAATAACATTCAAATTAGGGGGATTTGCATCATTATGGGTATTTCTCAGATTTGTAACCAGTTGAGCTCGCAATTGAGGCTAGTTTACTTGGTCATTTGTAGGATTAGGGGCATTGATTGTTGGAGGTGTTTGTCCCTAGGGAAATTTTTTCCCCTAATTTTTCCATGTTTGGAATTGCATCTGATTTTCTTGCCATGATGGCTGATTTGACTACCACTGTGGCTACTAATTAACTTGCCATTGTGACTAGTTCAATTGAGGATTCATCCATTCAGGTTGACCCCAATATGTAGGTGGTGGTTGTGGTGGATATGGATGGATCCATTAGTTCTGGTTTTTTCTAGGGTTCTGATTCTAGTTAGATGTAGAACCATACTTCCTTTTATTAGCATTGTACCCTATGTTTTAAGGTCTCTAGCCAACATAATTAAGCTCTTCCTCTACCACAAGTGGTTTTGGTGCAGGAGCACCTAGGGGTCCAAGGGACCTAATATGTTTGGTGAGTTTTTGTTTCTTTATTTTGGGGGTGGAATAAGGTCCTAAGGACCATTTCAAAAAAAAAATCATAGGTCTTTTAGGTTTTGGTTGAATTTTTGGTCTTGGTGAACAACTCCCTTGTATAAACAAGGTCTCCATCCTCCTTTTGTAAGTATAGTGCACCTTGGAAAATTAAAAAAGAAAGATGCCTTGTTGTATCTAGACACCTGAGGGGAGTCATCTTGTTCTTTGAAAAGGTTTTAAATGCCTTTGACACATTTTGAAGGTTCTTGGTGGTCGAGTTGGTAGGAGATTGCATAAATTTCCTTAACTAGGCAATTAAAGGTAAACACATGAATTAGTTGTTTTCCAACATCCATCCTTTCAAAATGTAGTTAGTAGATGTTGGAGGAAGGTTGGGAGACTTTAAATATTCCTCTTTTCATCTGGGAAAGGTTGTTGATGGAGAAAATAAGGCGTTCAATAAAGAGTTTGTTGTTTTTTTATTAATTTTGTGCAAAGTTTGTAGTTCCTATGCTTGGTAGAACCTATAGACTTAGTTGTATACTGCAATCCCATAATGGTTGGAAATAGGATTGAATAAGCTTCATTTTGGCATTGGATTGGTGAGTTTTCATTAAGAAATAAGTCAGATATCCTCATTTCTCTATCAGGTGGTCTGAAAACCCTTAAAAACAGGGTTTTGGTTGAAAAATGCAAGTTTCTTCCATTCCCAAATTGTTCAATTACTAAAACTTGGTGGGATGGAAGATATCAGAGTGTACTATCATGTATTCATGAATTTGGAGAATGGTAGGTTGGCTGTTAGAATTTTTGCATGATTTTTGGCTTCACATCTCTATGTGGCAAGCCTAGAAAGTAAGCAAAAAAAGACTGAGTTTTTTCTTGTAATTGAAGATCTGCTCTTAGAAGCACTTAGGGATGATGGGGATAGGTGTAAATAGCTTGTAGGAGTTGGTTTTTTTTTGTCTTTGGGGTGTAGGGGATATCCTAGGTAATCAAGACCTAGTTGTAGGTATGTGGAATAGGCCTCTTGGAGCAGTGCTAGGATGGGCCATGGTGGATTTTCCATAGACAGTAAAGAAAAGTGGTTTTGAGGATTTGTAGGAGTCTATTTTGGGAGTCCAAATTTAGTGGTTTGGTGTCATAACAGTCCTCCATGTGGAATTAAAATTTATTGTCCTACTGGGTGGAGTTAAAAACCTTAAATGTAAAAGAGGCCTAAAACATTGGAATGAAAAGTAAAAGATGGTCCCTAGGTGCAAGGTGGGTTGTTGAACCTTAATTTGGTCTGTGTTGACATATTTCAAGTGTTCCCAAACCCTTTGGGTGGTCTGAGTTTATAACCCTAGGCGTTAGGGGTTTCTTCCTTGAAAGAATAGTGGAGTTTAGGACTCCTCATAAGAGAGTTTGAGTAAAGCATTGAGTGGAGTGACTTTGCCATTTATGATTGTGAGTTTTCCTTCCCTACCACTCTACATCATAGTGGTATTAGAGCTTGATTGTAGGTAGTTGTTGAAGGGAAGACACCATGCCTCCAAAATTTGGACCGATGGTTTCAAGAGAATTGAAGGCCTTGAGAGAAGAGATAGAGGCCTTGAAAGAAAGAGAAAGGAGAAGAGCAGTGGTAGTTGAGGAAGAGAGTTCCTCTGAAGAAGAGCCAAAGTGTGAAGAAGATGAAGAGAACCCTCAAGGGGAAGAGATATCCCCTCATGAGAGAAGACTCCTTAAATCCTTGCAAGCATCTAGGGGAGAATCCTTCGAAGTAAAGATTGATTCTCCGGTATATAGTGGAAAGATGGATGTGGATGAAGTGTTAGAGTGAGTGGAGGCTCTAAATAACTATTTTGAATACAAAGACATGGAAGAGAATAAGAAAGTAAAGTTTTCCAAAACAAAGCTGAAGGGATCCACCTTGACATGGTGGAATTTCACAAAAGGAGAAAGGGTCAAGATGGGTAAATCCATGATTAACTCATGGGATAGGATGGTGCGTAGGTTGAAGGCACAATTCCTTCTTGTTGATCATAAAGTGCAAGAGTATAGAAAGAGGCAGAATCTGAAACAAAAAGACATGGATGTTTCATCCTACATTGAGCAATTCTACAAGTTGAGTATGAGATGTAGTCATGAAGAAAGTGAGAAGGAAAAAGTGGCCAAGTATATCAATGGCCTAAGACTTAATATCCAAGATGAGATCAGTTTGGTTGTTCCCAAGACTATGGAAGATTGCATACAAGTTGCATATAGGGCTGAAGAGAAGATAAGAAGGAAAAAAGAGCAGCAAAATAGAGGAAGAGGCAGAAATTTTAGAGGTAGGGGCAGAAATTAGTCCCAAAAACATCAAGAATCTAGCCACAATGAATCAAGTGGCGACTCAAGCAATAGAGGGGGATTTAGGGGTAGGAGACCCAATGGAAGGGGCATATTTAATGGAGGAAGAGGCTCAAATCAGTTTTAAGGGTGATGTTACAGTTATAACTATGTGAACCCCCAATCCTAATACCTGCAAAACAAAGAGAATAAACACATTAGTTAATCAATTGCAAGCATGAACAAGGCTTCCCCATGATATCCATTTACAACACTCAAATTAGGAAAAAAATAGTGAAGAACACAATGGAAATGACAAAACAAAGATTGAATCCTAATTAGAATAGCAAACACATAATCCCATGGGGGAATTGGTGCCAATTTGATGTGAAAATTGGCCCTTTCCCAATTCCTAAGATGCAAGCTTGATTTGTAGATGGAGATTGATCCACTTTGATTGGTGAAGAATGAGAGCTCTAAGCCAAAAATCTGCAAAAAACCTAGCTAAGAACTCAAAATTGATGGATGGAAATGGCTAAATATTTTAGCATAATAACTTTGCATAATTTGTGGATGATCAAATGAGGATATGAGCTCTTTATTTATAGAATTCCAAGATGGATGAATGTCCAAATTTGAGCAATGTGGGACTAACATTCA